>KZ308471.1:11855-26435 GCA_000376725.2 Ladona fulva | reverse complement strand
CTTGACGCCTTAGGAAATATATGTAGATGTATACTTATCCTTTACATGAGGTTTATTATAAATTAAATTCTATAAACTATAAAAATTCCATAAAATTCTATAAGAACTTGTATTAAACGTATGGTTTAAGAATTTATAGAAGAACTCAAATACCTATGGGTATTTCGTTAATGATATTTCGACTATCCAAGTAAGAATAAACTCAGTATTTTGGATCCTAAATGGAATTAGTAGTTATGAACTTTTTTTCCAACATGTTCATGTGGATACCACCTGCCATAACTCATTATCACAGCATATTTTTAACTATATACCCTTTAATAACAGAGGAATGAGGGATGGCAGCATCTGGGGCATGAAAAACCTGAGAAACCTACTGATGGTAGCAACTGAAATTTAAATGAAGAGGGGAAATTTTAAAAAAATAAAAATATCAACAACAAAGCTGAAAAAAAAGTAATATAAGTTTTAAGAATATTAAAAGGAATGAGAAAATATCGAATAAAGATTAAATATTGGAATAATAAAGAAATGATAAAAAATAATAAAAAATATGAATAATAAACTTAAAAAAACAATTTACATAATACAACAACAATTACAAAATACAAATACAACAATTGACATAATCATGTCAAATCAATACACCAGTGGTAACTTCTCAATGGGAAGGAAATATGAAGATCAACATAAAAATTACAGTAAAATTAAATAGATACAGAAACCTAAGGCTACCAATGGTAATGTCAACTTCTCAATCAAAATAGATAAAACACGAAGAAAATAGTATAATAAAATGAATACTATTCTATAATATCATTCAATAATAATCTTTCGATTACAATATATTCCGTTTAAATCCAAGCAAGGAAAAGTATTCTATGTACAGAGACAGAGAAAGCATAATATCAGTTAATTAAGCAAAAGAGTATTCGAATAAATAATTCAACGTCATTTGAAGTAAATGATAAGAGTATTCGCTAAGCTCTCGTTTCCTTTAAATTTCCTGAAAATAACGTTCTAGAACACGCTACGCTACCATTACCAGTCATTTAAAACGTGCCATTGAATATCATGTTACGATTCACGAACTTCTATGTTATCAGACACATTTACGAGAAGTCTTCTGAAATTAGGTAAACCAAATGCCAAAGCTAGACAAGTCTATAAAATGACGACATGTATCAAAATATATGACGATAAAACTTGAATGTGAATTCTCTTCCCCTGAAGATTTATTCCTTACCTCCAGTCGACCATTGTCCCCTTCGGATCCTGTCAAAATCATTTCGCTTTTCTAAGAGGAGTGATTCATACGCTATGGCATTGTCCCTATGGAATGGAATATTTCACTGTCTAAAAAACTGGAAAGTAGAGATACCAAATAAATAAAAAATCAAGTAAATTAAAATGGGTAATAATTGTATCTACAAACGCGGGCATATAGAAATTAACCTCTATATAATTTCAAAGTGAGGAATTCCGATACTCTCTAACCATTAATCTCGCTTTCCCTAAGGTTAAGGATATATACTTATTGTTAGATCCACGAAAAGTAGAAACAAAGGAATAATTTCAAATTTCTGACACTCGTCAACACAAGGAGTTACGAACATGATACAGATAAGGTTTTACAGGAATCGATCACTTTCAAATTCATAGAGAAATTCGTGAAAAAGAAGAGGCTGAATGTAAATCGAATTCGCAATGAAAATAAAAAGGGATGCTTATGATTCAAGAGTTAACTGAACTTGATACTCAAGGAGACGCGATCGTCATGAGCTAATATTACGCAACGAAGACGGTTATAATATCATAATTAATAAGTAATATCTATAATTATTATCTTAAATCCTTGGTATAAAATTCAGTACGTTATTACAAAGCCTAAGTGATTGCGAAGAATTAAGTGTATTTTTCTAATTAGGATATCGGTTAGCCTGCACAGTAACAAGTTACCCTAAGGTCACGCGAAATCCTGACACGAAATTTAAGGATTTCAATTCCGACCTTCAATATAATATCACATTTAACAAAACTTCTGATAGTTACATGCAGGTAAGGAAAGTACTCGACATGACTAGCATTCAGAACTGTTCCGAAAAAATTCAAACTAGGGATACCGTTACGCCTGTGGTGAAACAAACGTGTCATAAGACACTGTAAATGCTAAAAAGAGAATAATTTTGGGAGGTGAATTCCAGTGACAAAAATAAACTACGAGCAATGTCTGTGTAAATCTGACGTATTCTCGCAAACACGAACCGAAACGAACTAAGGGAAGCTGATGGGAAGCAAATCGAATGATTTTTGAATTGGAGGATAATGTTAAATCGAGACTAGAAAATACAAGTCATCGCACCATTTTATAATTTTATCTCAATCATTCACCTGGGTTAATCGCACAAGGTAAACGCACAATCATATATAAAGAGACAGCTTAAGACCAACATTCAGACCAAAGAATATCCTGGCAAAAATAATTTGGTAGAAAATCATTACGTCAACGTCGATGGCTTTTCATTTCTCCATCAAGGCACACCTTATGCCTGCTTTATGAGACATGCATTGAAGATAATGTGCATTACTTAGTGATCGTTTACAAACTTGCCGCTCAAGATATTAGCATACGTTTGCGTGGGCCGTTTCAAACAAGAAGAGGGCGGGGTAGATGCAGTGTACTCTTAAGCAAACAATTTTTGTATTCTAGCCACGTAATGGCAGTTTTTATTTATTACGTGTACTTGGAAATGAATTCATCCCGCTGTTTTTCTCAGTAATGTAGCTAACTCTTTTGGTTTAGGTCTTTCGGAAAAGGCAAGAAATGTAATGAAGGGTATGTCGTCATTACCATTACTGAGTAAATGAGTATACCAATGATTAATAAAAAACATCCGTAATATTTTAAGTTAAAAAAAAATTAGGACAGAAAATTCTTTCACTGCATTGATTTAATCATGTGCCCAAAAAATAAATTAATATCCATAACACGCTGATAAATGTGAATGCCAAGGTTATGAAGTTTACGTTTATCTTTATGCAGTACGAGTATACTTCCTAATTTACTTTCGTTTGTATGACCAATCCCCTATTCGTCTGCAGTCTGAATGGAAGAAAACATCCTCTTAGATAACAATTGAAAATACAGTAATAAGGTAAAAAACATTCAATTTTCTTCTTTATCATTGAGGTACGTCCTTTTTGCATGAGAATAACCTTTGGTCTCAGGTAATTCAGGTGATAGCGCTACCCTGTCGACGGTCATACGTTTCTCAACATGCTCATGGCATGTGATAGAAGAGGTACCCCTATTATAAAATATGATAAATACTTGAAGTATTTGCAGGATTCCTATAGAATCGACAGAATTCTCATTGAATAGGGCGAAGCCGTTGTGACTAGATGCTAATGGTAGCTTTGACTTTTTTCATTCCTCTATATTTGAGATGTTAGCCAATATTCGTAAGTTGAAGAAGTTCCATTCATTGTGCAAAACGATTAAATTTTAAGGATTTCGATTATTTCACACTCAGCATGTTAACTGTGTTCAGCAGCGAACATGCTCGTAAGGACTAGTTTTATATTTTTCTCCAATTAGAATACCAAAGTTGCAGAAGCTTCGAGACAGCTGAAAAACAAAGGAACAACACACCACTAAATGTAGATCCCGTCTACTGGAAAAAGAAAGCTTCAATATTGACATCGATTGACGTTTGTTTATCGCCTTGGCTTCTTCGTCCGTTCAACAATTGATTAGATACCACCCTTCTAGGATCATCGGAATAAGAGTACTGCGGTAACTAATATCCAAAATGTTGCCTGGTTGTTCCTCAATACAAATTGGGAAATACATTCAATAGATACGTGTTGAGATCCTACGAGCGTTTTATACGACAATCACACCGGGCGATAATACCATGTTGAATTTCATCTGCACCCCTCATTAAAAAAAGGGTTCTTTTATTATATCAGTGTTTCCAGATCTACTATTACATCAGTGTTTTTTTCGCTCCCTCCTTGTGCGGAAGTTTTCCTGTATCGTCGTTTTTTCTCTGTAAACCTTCAGTTGAGGAATTTTTCCCTTCAACTCCAATCTTTGGATGGTTTTTTACACCTATATCCAGTTTGTACCTTTTAGTTATCATTCATTTATCTACTTGTTTATTAATTTATTTCTATCATTTCGTACCAGTTACCTAGTAATATCTGTCGGTTTTTGTAGATATTGACTTATTTTTCTACGTGAAAGTTAATCGTAGTCAATAGGTTTTGGTTAATAGTGTAAAATTATCATGTAATAACTCTAGAGGTTTGGTGGAAGGGAGACCAATTATACCCAATCTCGCTAAAAGAGCATATTATAGTAATGCTCAAGTAAATGTTAATTAATTTTAATAGTGCATCGACAGTTTAGGTCATTTTCCACGTAAGTCTCCACCGGATATCGAACCCGGGACCGCTTTCACCGAACTCGAACGCGTTGGCCACTTGGCTATCCGGGAATCCTAATGCTCATGTAAAAGATCTATCCTTGACAACAGTCTGGCCTCTTCAACCCAGTTATCATAATCTGATTCTGAATAAATGAAGAAATTACGATTGAAATACTCGTCATAACTCCAAATTCAGGAATCCTGAACACGCCATGTATTCGTAATGTATATACTCCCGGATTTCCTAAGTTCGTCCTGAAGACAACTACACTATGCGAGAATATGGACACGGATGGAGAACGGCGACCTTAAAAAGTTTAATATATCAGAGTAATACGGCCATAAAAACGTTTCCTTCAATATTTCATAAGCCTTCCAAATCCAATTGAATCGTGGAAGAAAAGGAACAGTGAAGAAGACAGACGACTCCGGTGATGTCATCATCAAGGATATTTCACACCTATTTCTGATCAACAAGCGATTTAGAATCGCCTGAATGCTCTCGACACGGTGTTTTCTTCCCACGTCATTGCTGAAGAGAGAGTGGGGATGAGATGGGAGGAAGGAGGCCAAGGAGAAGGAGGCTGAGAGTCCTTTTACGGAAAAAAATTTGATCGAAGGTCTTCATGAAATGGCTCCCTCAACCATCAGAAATCGGTTTATTTTCTATTGTCACCAACGCTGGAGATCGGACCCAACCCATTTCTCGTAATATCTATAATCCTCGATGATTCCTTTTCTTGATTTCTATTCGAAGCGAAGGAAGTATTAGCTGAGGTGGCTGAGTATTTTTTTATCCCCAGACGTTACTCTTGTTAAAATGAAAGAAGAATATTCCAATTCTAAATATGACATAACATTTTTGTCATACTATTAATGCGACTATTTCACCAAAGTTACTAAAAGTATTATTATTCGAAGTTAAAAGAGTGCTAGTACGTTTTTATGATCGATGCACTGAACACAGCTATGACTTTTGTGGATGGGAGGAAGAGAGCGATATAATTAGTAAAATACTGTTCCGCGATTTAAAGAGAATTCTGAAATATTGCGACGACTAGCAACTGAAGCCTGCTGTTATAAAAATTTCGTGCACTATATCTTTTCGAAACTATCTGGAAGATGATGTTACGTATATTATACGAGAAACGTTGAAAAACGGAATCACGAAAAAATCTCGGAATAACCCATATGTAGAATTAATATTGGGGGTGCCCACGTACGAAATTTAATGGCACTTAAGAAAATCGCTTTTTTCAAACGAGTTGTGGATAGGAGCAATGAAATTGTGCGTGGACGAAGTTACCAAATAGACCGTACCGAAAGTATACTTGCAACATAAGGGACCCCACGGATTAGCGTTGTACCCATGAATGAGAAAATGCTCACCAAGCGTAAGGCTGTCTTTTTTTTGTTACGATCAGCTGGTAAGTGCTACTAAGATTCTTCTTAGTATAGGCTGAAAATAGGGAAATGTTTATATACTAAACATACCGAAATGAAGTCAAATATTCTGCATGTGTATCCCCTGCTACAACCTGGAAAGTTTAGCAGGGGTCTATGGTGCCCTTAGAAGAGTCTCGTTCATATATTCATAATATGATTGATAATTTTAACTAATAATATTCTAATAATACGTCATAAATTGGTTAAATTTTCCTTTTCAGGCATATAATCTTCGAAATTAGTGAGGTTAGGATAGATTTATTTCTCGAAGAACCGATTTATTGAAACAACTGAGAAGAAATCTCGATAAAAGATAGGTCCCTCAGAAACCATTAAAGCATACAGTTTCCATATATTTCCATGTAAATCGTATGTGTAAGAAAGCGTTCGTATTGGAATATATTTCTTGTTAAAGATAACGAGGTCATAATTGCATGGTAGCTTGAAAAATAAAAATAAAATGTATTTATACCATCGTGAGAAAAGGGTACGAATGACAAAATTAATTTTCACCGTATAACAAGATATAGCGAATCGATTTCTTGGTCTGGTAACACAGCCTTGAAGTAATAAAAGAAAAATTCGTTCTAGAGATATTTTGCGCCGAATCTGTTTACTGTAAGTCGATTTTTCTCATCAATTTATTCTGTCGCAGGTGAATGAATATTTCCCATGGAAAGAAAAATAGGAGTGCTAGGGAGGTAAATAACCCAATAGGGAAATTTATTTGACAGCACATTGTACTTCGGTTTTATCTGAAATGAAATTTCATGTTGAAAAATTACTTAGAAGAGTATGTTTATGAACTTACAATGGGTAGCTACGATAAAGCGATACGGAAGTATCATCCAAAGAGAGTCATTTCAAAGAGTAAATGAGGAAATATTTTGTATAAAATCTAAAAACCATTCTAGCTCTTGCCTTTCAAAGGTATGAAATGCGAATCGGTAAAGAAATTTTAATGAAATAACTTCTTACCACAGAAAAATACTGTGAAAAGAAATTCCTGCAGACATATCGTACTAAAATCAGTTGCTAGAAACAGTGTCTTATTTTTTAACATTTTAAAGGTTTTTTACTTTCTCCTTATTAATGTAACTACATGTACACCACGTACGCCGTGTAGAATTTGAGTAGAAATTTTGAGGAAGATGTTACTTGAAAATGTTCGTATCTGCTATTCAATCCTCCGAAAAAGTAATTTTTATTTTTATTTCTCTTTTCTCGTTCTTTAATATTAAAATATAGCATAGTCCGGAAGGTAATTCGTAGACAAAAGTTCATCTCGTCTACTTTACGATTGTTGGAAAGGAATACTTATTGCAGACAGAGCTCTAAAATATAAAAATGTAAAAAATACATAGCTGATTAATTCTCCACATTATACAATGCTTTCTTGCGAATGTTTGAAGGAAAAGAAACTGTACTTTTTTCACAGGATTTTGATACAGACATGACCAGGTTTCAGCAAAAGATCAACATCATGTCGATGGTCGTGACTGTATTAAAATCCTGTGGAAAAAGTACAAAGCCCTTCTTCATTCAAACATGTAGTATTTCCACTAAAACTTTCAGCGTCTGTGAATTTTATCCCTCTTGAGAAGTTGATGTATGTACTTGCTAAAAGGGTCTATCATAAAAGATACTGAGTTAAATTTGAAGAGATGAAGCACATGTGAAGGTCGTTTTGTTTCGCGCATTGTTATGATACGTGAAAAGTGAAACAACGCTAATCTCATAATAGAGAAAGGAAAGCAAAAGTATTTTAGGGCGATTCATTCAACATATAATGATAATGATGAATGGAGGCTTTAAATTCTTCATTCCAAATGGTAGACATTCGAAGTCGGAATTTTCTACAGTAAGCGTCGTCCCTCTGTGCAAAGCATTTTTCAATTGAAGAAATGAGATTAAAAACTAATATTTTCAGAATCCATAATTTTGACCTCGACTTTGTGCTAGTGCTGTAGGATAAGAGAGGGAAAATATCAAAATATTTAGGAGAAACGGACATTTAGGAGACCCGGGTTCGAGTACCTGTCCTGTCAGACTGTTTTTATATCCGTTTCTTCTCTCTGGGGATTTTCTTAGCTGCGCACCTTTACTTCCAAAGTTACCTCTAACCCTCTACCTTCCATCAAAGTTTTACTTGTTTTTTTCACGGTCCAGGTTTCACAGCTTAGTCTGAAATAATAATTTGAATTTTTATGTAGATGAAAGAAGGGGCTGGAGGAAGCTGGGTAAGGTTAGGTGTGAGAAGGGCTGGACAGTTAAAGGATGACAAGGTTAGGATTGCGGAAGAAGGAGTCTGTGGAAGTGAAAGGAAATTGTAATGATGAAAGGAAAAGGGCGAAAGGTAAAGGAAAATAATAATTTTTCTAAATAGCATTATTTTGTCGACTTTTCTTTACTTATCGAGCCATGCGTGCAATAAAATTTTGTAGAAGATACCGCTAGAGAATAATATGCTGTGATAAATCCAGAAGTTGGGTACGGACAAGGTCGGACCGAGGTACATTCTCGCCTCGGGATGGGATTCATACTGCCGCCCCTTCCGAAAACATTCTTTAAAAATGTCAATTTTAAAAGGCTTCTCCTTTTGTAATAGATATTTTATTGAAAATGACTTAAAAAATAATACGTATTAAAATGTTCCCAATATTATCACTCAAATTATTATTACCTTAATGTTATAGTTAAGGAAATATATTATTGGAAATTCAATGCATTCTATGAATCACTGATCAATGTTGGTTGCGTTCAATTAATCCACGATACATTTTATACTAAACTGATTCTAAAAAATGGCCAAAATATTCCAAATACGCAACATTTACTTAAATACTTTCCCTGGAAACCAAGTACCGATTCTTGAGAAAATCTGGGGTTCATCTAGACAGTGGGAAAACCCCGAGCATTTTGTATAACTGGTTTGTCTAATGAAAATGTTGAAGATCTCAGGAAAACCTCGGACAAACGGCATGCGCCCCCGAAAACTCGGCGCCCCGGGCGACCATCAAGTTTTCCCGTGTCTCGGGACCTCCCTGAACACGGATATACTCACCCCTAACATTGTCATATTGTTTTATTACTCTCCATTTTCATATCACTCCATCTGATCGCATTGTATTGCTATCAGGCTGTGGCATTAGGTGTGAGTGACGAAAGGATATTTCGCCATGGTCTGAATAAACAATGGATATCAAGCGAACTTTATTTTTTCCTCGACCTTCGCAATAATAATACCTTTGTATTATCCGCTTGTTTGTTTTCAGCGCAAAGCCTTGTTTCACTCTCGATTGCATGATCCTCATCTTGGTTTTACGATCCCTTTCTAATTTATCGGCATTTATTTGAAACGGCGATGCCATCGGGGTGAATTCGTTTTAGGGCACTGCTGAATTATACCTTGGGTAGAAAAGCTCATTGACGGAAAAAGTAAGCAAACGAAATAATTGAAAGGGGATGTAGCAACTGGGAGGTTCATTAAATTTCGTTTCATCTTTTTTGGTAAGAAAACAGGTGAGAAAATATATTTTCTAAGCTCTGAAAGCCTTAAGCTTGACTACGGAGAATGTAGGATGAAAGTTTACCACAAAATCTGTGGTTTAATGAGGCAATTCGTTCAAATTCTAGAATCTTCATCAGATTCAATCAAAACTTTAGCTAGGTGCAAGCTTTTACAAGAGAACTTATTTAATTACTTTCAAGCTTCAACATTTTCGAGTAATATTTGTTGATCAATTATTTCTCGTTTATTTATTTCCATGTTTTATAATGTGTTTTCAAATTTGCGAGTTACGTTGAGTGTAATTTAATTATATGATTCATATAGCTATTGATTATGTATGTATTTGGCTTATTTTTTCTCTACACTTGTTTCTTCTGTGAGAGCAAACTTATTTTGTATATTTCCATACACTGTTAAGGATTTCCTTCAGAGTGGTACACGCCGTATGATACTTTCTCTAGCATATGAAACAGCCATGTGTGTACATAAATAAATAACGTCTTTATTTCGGGCGAAATTGAGACTTTAAAGTCTCCTCTTCCATTTATCCCATCGTCAACATTAAAAAGTTATAAAATCAATAATAATATCAAAAAGTTAACAAATCAATAATAAAAGTTAACTTAAGTAGAGTTAAGACTAAAAATTATAAACATTTAGTTATGGATTCAAAAACCTAAGTGAAGCCTAGGAAAAAATATCCACACCAGGAAAACACCCACATAGAAGGGGGGAGTGAAAAACCTGCACAAACCTATTTAGAGTAATGACTAAGAGATTTAGAAACAGAAAGCTGGAAAAGAAATATAGCCTGGAAATAAGAACATTGTTAAAATGACAAACAAATACATAACATTGCCTTAATAAGTTTTCACTGTCACTATGTTTCAATAATAGTTCATGATTAGTCAATGAACCGAGTCAATTGTATCATATACGCATAGGAACACAAACATAAATACTAAAATTATACATTGAGATTCCTTAGAAAATCCAAAGTTGACTATTGGTAGATAAACATAAACATCATTTGTTAATTTTTAAGAATANTAGAAGGATTTTGATAGACTATACTAGAATGTGTTTATATTTGCGAGTTATTTGCTGTGTAATTTATACAATTAAAAAGAGATAATTAAATAGACCGGACAAAAGTCTTTGCTTTATATTCAGCATGTTCTGCGGCTTCAGCGAATTTTGATATACAGCGGAGCCTCAGGTTATGAACTTAATTCGTTCCTGGAATCTGGTAGCAATCCGAATTTGCCGTGACCCGAATCTATTTTTCCCATTGAATTACTCATAAATACTACTTATCTCTTCCAGCCTCGCGAACTCTGAACATGTATTTGCTTTATTTGTGTTATTTTTGTCGAATGATATAGAGTTTACTTACATATAAGTATCATCACAGTTGTATGGAGGAGTTGAGGAATTTTTTTCTCTATTAGGTGCTTCTTCTGATTTTGCCTCCGTTATCATATCTGTGTTCGTTATAACCGGAGAAATCGTAGATTTTGCGAAGTTGTACTGTTATGCAAGGTCGGAAACACGATCACCATTATCACGTCTAGTATTGATTTCATTCTTCGCCGTCACATATGAGCAATCTTACTCTTTTGATTGCCATAATGAGGGCTAAACAATTAAAAGACTGTCAACTGCTAATCATTCCGCCGAATAACGATTACACTGCGCGTGACAGATAGAAACTGAGTTTGTCTGCATATGAGTAAATTGTATACATGGCAGGAACCATAGATAGATACAATAGTCTCGATTAACCGAGTTATTTCGCACCGGAGGCACTCAAAAACTCGGATAATATGGAAAGGTCGTCTTGCGAACGTAAATTATTAAAAGGAACACGCTAATTTCATTTCTTGCCTTAGTATTGATTTCGTGATACAAATACCGAAGTTAGGCCATCATACTCACAGCTCACTGTCTTAAATATGTCAAGCACGTAACAAGTGTTAAACATCGAAAAGATAGGTAATTGCATACACAATGTACGGTTTAATCAGATCCAAGATCTCCTATGTATCTATAAATGTCGAAACATCTACATAAATACAATGGAACGAGCGTTTCGGCGATTGGCAGCGGGTGCAAACACCAAGCGTTCGAGATTCCTCTTTAATTTATTGTTATATCCGAGTTTTCGAGTGCCTCCGGTCCGAAACAACTCGGTTAATCGAGACTATTGTATCTATCTATGGTTCCTGCCATGTATACAATTTACTCATATACAGACAAACTCAGTTTCTATCTGTCACGCGCAGTGTAATCGTTATTCGGCGGAATGATTAGCAGTTGACAGTCTTTTAATTGTTTAGCCCTCATTTAATTTTCAATGAAAAAGTCACTTTGAAGTAAAAACTTCTTTTAATATAATATTTCTCTTTTTGTTCGTTGTACATGCGTCAATTTTCCAGATGTAGTTCTCACTTCTTTCTCCGATTATCTCCAGGTTATTATGCCGACGTTTGCTTGCCTATGATGAACTGGCATTGTGCAATTACAGCAAATATAATTTAAGCAGTGTGCCAGTACATATGCGTGTAAGTGAAAAAAACACAAAATATATATATTGAATATTACAAAACCTCGGTTTATCGGGACGCGGATAAACGAGACTGCTGTATGTAGTAACTACTGCGGGGTTGTAGGCAGAAAGATGTGTAGGGACGGTGTCGACAACGTGCGTTCATATGTCGAAGGAGCGGTCGAAATCTGATGGAATTTTTTTTCTTCAAATTTGGTCGTTACCCGGTTTCTTCGTAATCAGAGTGACTCATAACCTGAGGGCCCAAGGTGCCTACAAAAGTGCGTCTATTGACTCTATTAACAAATCTTCTGATTGACTTAGTTACACCAGTGTTTCCCAAACTATTTTCTGATGTTGTATTGATGCTACAAATCCAGTAAAACTCTATTGAGGAAGAAAGATGACAGGCAATGGGATAAAATTCTTCTTCGTCTAGCGCCCCCCTAGATTATACCAGCGCCCCAAGGGGGCGGCATCGCCCACTTCGGGAATCACTAGGTTACACCTTCATTGGTGGTATGAAAGACGAAGTGAATCCAAATTCAGTGCTGTCGATAAGTTAAAACAAGTAAAAAGACACAAATAAACCCCAGGAAAATGAGATTAACAGGAGCAAGAAAGATGTAAGCTGCTCACTCATCCCATTCACTTCCGTCATTCACCTCTATTATAGAACAGGCGACCGATAGGTCTATGACAAATGGTCATTGTAATGATTCTCAACTTCCAAATAATGTAAATTACTTCAAGCGTTTAAATCTGCAAACCATGTCTATGCAATCAAATTAATCAGAGAGTTTTTTTGGTTTAATACCATACAAAGTACAACTTAAAATACGATTGTGATCATTTTGTTTTGGTTAATCCCAATATTATAAAATAATATCGCAATCAATTAGTATCGGGGTCGATCGCAAGCGGAAATGAGGTGAGTAGAACTGTTTTGAAGCACAAATATCATATCGCCAGACCTTGGAGACCCAGGTTCGATGCCCGACTGCGGCAGACTTTTTAACTTTCAATTTCATCATCTACCATCATAGATTCTTTTATTAGAGATTGATAAGTTTATCAAACGAATTTATTTTGCTTCTACTTTGAAAGTCTCTCCAATTCGTTAAATAGAGATCAAAATAAGAAAAAGGTGTTTTTAGTCCTCGTTGGGACTGATTGAAGGATTTACGCGTAGAAACTTATCCTGCCTGAATGGCAAACATCATCGATTCACCATTCCGCGAATTGTAGATCGGCTTTTGAAATAGCTCTTTAACCTCCTTTGGGTTCTCCGCCTCGTTCTCCGTTTCCTCATCACTTTCGTTACAATTAAGGCAGCATCGCCACCCAAAACGGAATCAAGGAACTCACCTCTCCCATTCGGAGGGAATGGCCGTAATAATTTACGATTTAGTCGCTTCTAGAGACCCGAGAAGCTTCTAGATTCGATTCGATTTCGAATCAGCGCGAATATGCGAATTGGTATCGAAGTGGAAAACGATCCTTACTTCTCAAACCGGCCGCGAAACCTGAGAGTCACAATTGGTGTGCCGTGGCACAGCGGAGGGCCAATAATCTCCGTTAATGCGTTTAATTTGTGGTTTACGTTCTCTTATGGGTGGGAATTCGTGAATATACATAAACATAACTTTCTGTTCCATTTATTACCTCCTCCCTTATTAATTGTGAAAACGAACCAAAACTCGCAAGAAAATAAAAAGAACTTTGTAATTTCCACATTTTAAATATGACGTATATGAATACCAGTTTCGGCTACATCGCCATCATCAGGATGTTACAAAGTTTATTTTCTTATAATGCTTATGTTCCACGAAGTTCGGCCCGATATGATAGAATTTCTACAAAACTCGCAAAATTATTGTATAGAGTACCGCAATTATGGTACACATCCTGCGTTAATACGCAGAGTGCCGTGGTAGAAGGATTTTGATAGACTATACTAGAATGTGTTTATATATAAATAGCTAAAAAATTATATAATTTTGAGGCTGTAAATACATTATGTTCACTGTTCTGATGATGCTGACCACACCTTCACATGGTTATGGGATGATTTCCGGCTAATATGATATAAATGTTTACTTTTAAAATTAATATTCTCCCCAAAATTCATCCTTAGACAAATAAAGCACAGGACATCTGCAGAAATAGACAAACATAAACGCCCATGCATAAATGGTAAAAACTTGAGGCCGGTACTCGAACTTGGCTTTAGTAGGAAGCATGGTAACCATTCCGACTACATTTGTTATCTCGTTTCTGCTCACAATATGTTATGATATTAATGATAGCATGCAAGGATGCGGCATCTTCCTATCCGATCAAACGTAAATAAGAATTTCTATTCGAAAACATTGAAGTTGTGGCTAAGGGAAAAGAAAAACTACCATCTCCAAGAAAATATATCAGGCAAACCGTAGTACATTACCATTAAAGAGTTCTTGGTGAGCTGAATCGCAAGCGTGGGTCGTACTGGAAATTAATTTTACATTATATAGGAGGAAGGAAAGACCTTGTACTTTTTCCGCAGCAATTTTTAACGAAAGCACTCAACCAGGTTTCAACGAGTATGCATCCTCATATCGCTTTTATTAATATTTATTATTTCATTTATATTTTATATA
>KZ308470.1:799642-841646 GCA_000376725.2 Ladona fulva | reverse complement strand
CCAACATTCTTCCATTCCCATTGCTACTGTCATGTAATGTATGGGTTCCAGCCACTTGTTTATGGTAGCTCTCTTTACCTATTTTGGCATTAAAGTCACCCATTACCATTAACATGTCATATTTTGCGGTTTTATGACATATTTCATCAAGTTGATCATAGAAGCTTTCTTTTTCCCTTTCTTCCTTTTCTTCTGTTGGGGCATGAGCTGAGACAATCGTTATGTTCCTGAACTGCCCTTTAATCCTTATTTTGCATATTCTGTTATTAATAGATTCGATCTGTAGCAGATTCTGTCTGATTTTCTTTCCTATCATGAATCCTGTTATTTCCTATCATGAATCCAGCCTAACTGACCTGTCCTCTTTTCTGAACCACTATATATCAATGTATATTCAGGTTTATCTATCCTACCTTGTCCACTCCACCGGATTTCTTGCAGAGCAATTATATCTATTTGAAATTTCTGCATTTTATTTGCTATCTCCTTCTATTTTCCAGGCTTTAACATTGTTCTCACGTTCCAAGTTGCCATAATAATCGTCTTCCTATTTCTATGCTGGGGTCGTTTTCCATTAATTCCATCCTGATTACGAGGCTTATTGTTTGGTTTCTGAACAAATTATTGTTTTACAGGGTGGGGTTGTTGACCCCACGCCCAACCCCCAACCTGGGTGACCAGGGTACCTCTCTTTGTCTGGCCTATCACCTTTGACCTGTCCGGCTTGGGTGGCCCTACCAGGAGCTAAGCTCCCGCCGGCATAGCTCGCAGGATCCCTTAGGCACACAAGCCCCCTCATCGCTTCAAGATGGAGGTACCAGCAAGGGGGAAGATATTATTTACATCCACAAATCCTTCTTACGTTTTCTTCTCTATTTCTATTTACAATTTTATTTATGTATTCATTAATATCTCTAACAGGTTAGATGAAAGAAGAGACTTTTTAGTCACAAACTCGCGTTACTAAATATTTTAGTAATATATAAAATAAAAATAATATGATGAACTTATTCTTCCTTCAATCCTCCTAATTAATCCGACTTGGGAAGAGGGATGAGACGAGAGATTTAAATAACTTTTCCAAAAGATCCAAAAAAAGGTAATCAGAGGGAACGCTAGCGATAAATGACAGAGGTGTACTTTTCTACTTCTACATCTGCCTTTGGGGCTATCAATTACAAAGATAAGACGTACATACAAAAATAAACGTAAAATAAAAGTCATCAAACAGGCCTCATATTGGATCGCCTCTCCAATTTCCAACATCTTCAACTCTTCTATAAGTGAAGGACATTTCCCTTCCATCCTGAAACTTGCCCATGTTACTCCAGTCCATAAAAAAGATTCATACACAAATTCTAGCAATTATTGTCCCATATCCATCCTCCCAGTCTTCTCTAAAATCCTGGAAAAACTTTTATTTTCTCGCCTGATCAATTATTTAAATCATTATAATTTACTTCACCATTCCCAACATGGTTTTAGAAATAAGTGTTCCACCACTACTGCTACCTATCAGCTTCTCCACCAGATAATTGGTGCATTGAATAATATAGAATTTGTCTTAGGCACCTTTTTTTGACCTTAGTAAAGCTTTTGATACCATAAATCATGAAATTCTACATATGAAAATTAATAATTTCGGTATTAATGGTGTTACACTGAAATGGATCAAGTCCTTTTTAACTGGTCAACAATAAACTGTCAAAATACCAAATCTGACAGAAAATGTCAGACATAATGTGTACTCCAAGCCTCTCTCCATAACTTCTGGAGTTCCCCAAGGATCTGTTTTAGGGCCTCTTTTATTTATCATGTTTATGAATGATCTACCAAACACCCTATGTAATACAAATGTCATACTCTATGTAGATGATACTTCCACTATTAACCTCTCTAAAAATATTGATGACCAATATTTTAATGCAAGCCATTCAATAGAGTCAATGGCCAAATGGTGCTATGACAATAGCCTCCATTTAAATGATAAAAAAACTATGTTCCTACAATTTCATATTAAAATTTCTCCTCCCAATACCACCCCTCTTCTGAAAATAAACAACAGTAGTAGCATTTCCAGTTCTGAGTCAGTTAAATTCTAGGTCTATATATCAGTAATAATCTTGATTGGTGTATTCATGTTAACCAACTCTCAACCAAACTTTCATCCAATATTTTTCTTATTCGAAAGTTAGTCAACATAATGTCTCATAAATCACTCATTGCTGTTTACTATGCTAATATCAATTCTCACTTGGCCTATGGAATCATATTCTGGGGTAACTCATCAGCAGCTAATAAAGCCTTTTTAGCTCAGAAGAGGGCAATTAAAGCACTCCTAAATGTTTCGAGCAGAACACCTGAAATACTTTTACTACTGGTACTTTTCGGAAGTGCTTACAGAAGTACAGGGAAAAGTCTGCGATACGTAAGCTATCAAGCCACCTGCTCGATAGCAGTTGTTACATCTTGTGTATTGTACATATCCAAGAATTTTGAAAAGCGAGGATTCAAATTCAGACACCCATACTTCTGTAAGGATAAAAATTTGTGGTGTAAAATCCAAAGATTCTGTGTAACACGGAATTATCAAAATCCGCATGCAAACTTCTAATATTTTGGTGCATTATCAAAACATTACTGGAGCTAAGATCCATATTATCGAATAAATTAAGATCTATATTTTCACTTTCCATCTTTAAGATGTTTGATGTTCCATTCAGATGTTTGGAATATTGATTTTTTTTACTAATTTCTGTAATAATAAGGGAGATATTTTAGTGTATACATATTATACATAATTTATTGGGTGATTTTTGTTTAGTGTGGTACAATGTGGAAGATGCTTAATAAAGGACATTATATCTATTTAGAGGTTACTTACTGTAAGAGGAAGAGAGTCGACAGTTCTCAGCAGCCCAATAAGTATGTGTGTATGGCAGAGGCTGTTGAAAAATTTCAGAGGACGACTCCTGCCCGCTTCCATACTAAACCCCGTAAGTTTTTTCAAATTTACTTGAGTAGATATATCAGAATGTTATTCTCTAAATTGGTATGCAAGATTAAGTGTATGAGCATGCCATCATCTGATTGAAACAATTTCCCTTTGCACAAAAAGAGAAAAATAAATGCTTGGCAAGTTGTTGTGTATTTTGTGTGTTATATGTATTTTTGAATTGTAAGTACAGCTAGTGTACTAGCACGCCAATCATGCCGCCACCACAGACGGTAACATCAACATTATCTACATCATAGAAGTGCATATTTTATAAATCGTAATGCGATGAATGCATGGGATACTAATAATATACTTAATAGCAATAATAATAATAGGGCAAGAAAATAAAAATATGCATATAAAATAAAACCTTGTTAACATGTACTTGCTTAACACAAATTTCTCTATAACTTGAATCCAAATAGGTCCCAGTAGAGATACATCATATGGAGTTTTATCCCTTTAACACTAATTTTGGTTAGAGAAAAATTCCAACAAAAACCTTGGTCCTGCACCAAGGATTGCTTGCTTAAAGCAAACCACCCATTTTGGATTCAGTGACATGCTACAACTTTTTTTTGCTGATTTTTAAGTAGAGCCTAGCCAATCATTGGGCATAGCCTGAAATGTATCAGAAAATGATTACGTGTAGGTGATTTAGTAGGTGATCAAAAATATATCATATAGAGCACAGAAGCATATGTGTTGGGAGATACAGCTATGACATTTTCATCAGTTGTATTTTGCATATTAATCTTTGAAAGGCAACAAGGCACCATCTCACACTAGCTTAAGAGCTACAATCTGAATAGAAAATATTCCTACCAACCAACATTAAGGAATTCTAAAACATCCTCAGAGAGCTCTCAAAAACCCCAGATATTCATATTAAGAGAAGATTGTTTACGATTTTCACCACTTTTAAAGATGTGATGCTTCGACTGTTCTCAAACCATTGTCAAGATAAATAGGAACAAGATTTGACCACCATGCAAAAGATTCTCTGCTGTATAAAAAATGACATGATGGGAAACAATTTACTAGGGAACTACCAACGTGTACTTCAGAAAAAATACTAGAGAACAAGGATAAGATAAGCAAAACTAAAGTAAGAATCTATTGGAAGACTTTCATTGGGTTCTCAATGTTATTTAGGTTGGATGTCTTGTCCCATTGTACTAAAGGAAAGAATCTATTCATCAAAAGCTGCATAGAAATAGGTACGCTCTTTAAAAAAAATGAGTAAATTTGTGCAGATGAGTATCAATATCCAGATAAAGCTCCAGATATTGGATGAAGTAGACTGCAGAACGTGTATTAAAACTCAGATTGCTCGTGTGTTTGATATTCAGAGATCAACACTCTGCAATGATAAAGAATCGAGAAAAATTACAAGGAGATGCTGAGTCGGGCAGCATTGGACATGAAGCTAAGCACTTACATGTAGCTCGTCATCAAGATGTTGAAGTGGATTAAGTATACTCGGTCAGCAAATGTACCCTTAAGTGGATCTATTCTTCAAGAAATTCAATTGCTGCTAACCTTAAGATTGATCAGAGATTAATCGCCCTATGAAAGTACAGAATCGGTAGGTGTTGAAAAAATAACCACTTTTCAAGGGAAACTGGTAAATTTAATCTCAAATAACTTTGCACAATACTACATAACTACATCAGACAAATTCAATGGTATTTGGCCGGACTTCGTGGAAAGCCATAATAACAAAATAAGTAAGCACTTCGTTATTTCCACAGAGAATATTTAATCTAACAACCGGTTTCGGCTCGCGCCATCGGCAGCGCCTAGATCTTTCAATCCACCTTAAGAATTGCCAAGCTTCGATGGAAATCTTTAGAAAGTGCACCTACACGGACCATGTGATTCCCTCCTCCTCTTGCCATCACTATTGTCACAAACACGCTTCCTTCCATGCTTTGATCAACCGACTAGTGAATGTCCCTCTCTCCCCTCAAGCCTTTACAAAAGAATTGAATATTTTGCAGCCCACCTCCTGGAGAGTGGCCACAATAGCACTTTTTCAACGAAACTCTTACATCGGCAGCCCAAGGGAAGGAAGCTTGATGCCTTGGAAATTTTGGAAATAACGTTGGCAGACAATCTCACCAATGAGTGTACTTTTTTCAACCCTTCCCCTCTCCTTACCCTCCCCTTAAAACTTTCTTGAAATATGTATATATATATGTGTGTTGCTTTTATGATCATTTACCTGATGATGACGCGAGCCGAAACCGGTCGTTAGATTAAATATTCTCTGTGGAAATAACGAAGTGCTTACTTATTTTGTTGTTACATCAGACAACACGACATGTTTCGACGCATAAGCTCCTTCCTAGAATTACCCTTTCACCTTCCCCTGAACCTTTTGTTCTCCCTTTCTCCTCCATACTCTGGCTCTTCCCATCCACACTTGAAAATTACGCTTATGCGTCAAAACATGTCATGTGTCTGATGTAGTTATGTAGTATTGTGCAAAGTTATTTGAGATTAAATTTACCAGTTTCCCTTGAAAAGTAGTTATTTTTTCAACACCTGTTATGGAATACTACAAAGTAAATCGCCGCTCCATCGAATTTATTCAGAATCGGTAGGTGCTGCGTACGATGTGTAATTTTGCAGTGCATAAATTATGTTAATTTCAGCTCAGCAATGTGAAAGTTTCCTTCTTTCCAGCAAATAAAAACGAGCTGTTTTCAGATTAGGGTATTATTGACCTGAAAAATACTGTATCCGCTTAGTGTGAGCTGTAATCTCTGCAGTGGAAAATAACAATTTTATGAGATGGGCAGTCTTAGATGCAGTTAGACTGATTTCACTGGTTAGGGAACCTTTTCCTGGGAAGCATATTAAAAGTTGCTTAAAGTGATTAAGGACCCACTTGGACGAGGATCCTATTCTCAGAGGATCCCTAACAAGTGACTTAGTTCGTATTCAATGGTGGTGCAAAAAATGGCAACTCGACCTTAACGCAAGTAAATGCTCCGTAGTAAACTTTTTCAAAAGGAAACAGTTGCGACAGAATAAATCGTACAATATTTATGGAACAGAAATAAAAGTAGTCAACTCGGTCAAGTATCTCGGAATCACTCTTACGAATAACATGAACTGGAGCACGCATATCCGAAACATTTGTGCTAAAGCAATTAAAAAGCTCGGTTTCATTAGGCGTATTGTTGATAGATGTGGCGAAAAAGTTAGAGAGCGATGCTGTTTCATGTTAGTTTGGCCCCATCTGGAATATGCATCAAGTATATGGGATCTGGCGAACGAAAGAAGCACCCATGAACTCAAGAAAGTACAACGGAAAGCGATACGTTTTGTTGAAAAGTGCTACAACAAAAATGCAAGCGTTACCAAAATGCTCTCAAACGCAGGCTGGGAATCCTTAAAAGATAGGAGATTAGAAGCTAGATTGCGACTGCTTGATAAATTTAGGGAAAGTATGTTTGCGGAAGAGGTAGTCGATATTATGCAACCCCTCTGCTACCTTGGGCGATCCGACAATGAGCAAAAAATAAGAGAAATAGATGCTAGGACGAGTCGTTTTAAGAATTCATTCTTCCTGCGATACAATACACGATAACAACAGGTTAAAAAAATAGTCAGAATCCTCTGTTTTCATCCCCTTCCACAAGCTGAAAGCCGGCTTGCAGGGCATTTATGTAGATGTTCTCTGTATTATTACTGCTAGTAATGTATAGGTAAAGAGATATCTTATGCTTTCCCATACTTTTTATGATTGTCTTTATTCACTGAAACTTCTACGATAAACTCAGAAAAATAAAAATAATATCCTGTGTGATTCATTTAAGCATGGATTAAAATTTCTAACTCTTTATTTCGTTTATGAATTAAATTTGATTTTATTCTTACATATTAGGATATTCAAAGTTTGAGTTTAAAGGAAAAAGACTGTCACATCTTAAGACCACAGTTCCAATGAGTCCTCATCTCCAAGTTATCAAACGAAATCGTCCTGTCACAGCATTGTCAAGGTGGCAGATAGAAGACATGGAAGTTGAGGAAATGAAAAAGTAATGGAATTCTCCTTTTTCTCATAAATAATTATATGGAGCTACTTGGTTGTAAATTAATTATAATGATGTTACATTTTCAGACATCAAGTTAAAGCCAGGCCTGTGAATGAAAAAATATNCTAAATTGGATAAGTGTATGAGCATGGCATCATCTGATTGAAACAATTTGCACAAAAAGAGAACATTATCTACGTCATAGAAGTGCATGTTTTATAAATCATAATGCGATGAATGCATGGGATACTAATAGTATACTTACTTTCTAACTCTTTATTTGGTTTATGAATTGAATTTGATTTCATTCTTGCATATTAGGACATTCAAAGTTTGAGTTTAAAGGAAAAAGACATCTTAAGACCACAGTTCCAATGAGTCCTCATCTCCAAGTTATCAAACGAAATCGTCCTGTCACAGCGTTGTCAAGGTGGCAGATAGAAGAAATGGAAATTGAGGAAATGAAAAAGTAATGGAATTCTCCTTTTTCTCATAAATAATTATATGGAGCTACTTGGTTGTAAATTAATTATAATGGTGTTACATTTTCAGACATCAAGTTAAAGCGAGGCCTGTGAATGAAAAAATATTCAACCCCATGAATATCGACACGTCTCACCAAAGCCATGTTATAGAGATGAAGCCATTTAATCTGACACAATGGAAAAGGAAGGTAAGGAAATATTCATCAGCTATATCAACTTAACGATTAAATTTGAGCAAATGTATCTATATGCTGAATTATATCAGCCAGAGTTCTTACGCCTTTAGCTAGATGTTGTTGTTTAGTACAATATCTCCTACAGAAAGCCCAAAATCACACCAAAGACTGATCGCTGCTTTGGTTTATTTGATATGTTTACAACTTGAGATTACAATGAAAGGAAACACTCCCAATCATATTTTTAATCTAACATTCTGCCCTGAGATGGGACTGATAAAATCTCTCTCTCTCTTAAGCCCTGTTTACACTGAACAATTTATCGTATGATTTTTCTTATCAGGCATATTGGATAGGATGGATTGGAAAAAGTACATTTACATTTAAACCCCAAAAGCTGCCAATGGTGTGTGGCAGGGGGTGTAAAAACACTGATAATCTTCTCACACCCTAACTGCTATTAGCTTCTATAATACTGCAAGGGAAAAATGACAAGAAGTAACTATCTGTCCTGGCAATCACGTCCCTGAATCGCTTCTTAGTTTTCTCTTGGAGCTCACACACATAGACAGAGGTTGAACCTCTAAGAGAGATCATACAGTAAATAGTTTGGTGTAAATGGGATTTACATTCATAGCTGGTATCTGCTCTGAGTGTATGTTGGAGATATCACAATATCTTCATTTTCCTTTCACAGAATTATTCATTACAAACAACACTTGCAAGCAATCCCCTTTGAGACAAGATAAAGCAGGATATAATGAAGGATGGTGACACAGAAAATGTAAAAAATTTCTGGGTTATCAAATGAGACAGTGGATTAGCCATAGTAGGTGCAGTACCTCTGAGGATAGGAAAGAATTAAATGATTGTTTTCCTTATCTTCACACTGGGCCATTCCATATAAAGTGGACCAACGGTCCCCGCTCAACCATCACCGATTTCAATGAAATTTTGTGTGAACATAACTTGATATCTTCTATGAATATTTCCTAAGTTTTACATCCATCGATGAAATATTTGCTGAGATATAGCAATTTGTTTGACCCCCTACTGCAGCCTTCTACAGTTAGACATTGATTTTTAGCAAGTTTGAGACACATTATCTCAGGCATTATTCCGTTGAGCAAAACAAAACTTGGTATTTATATACAACCTATGTTGCTCTATTACACAAAATAATAACAAATCTTTTATGAGCGAAATCTGCAAAGAAAATTTGAAGCAAAATCGGCCCAAAAAATTATGGCTCGAAAAAAATATAGTTTCGCATTTTATATCTTTTGAAATAAACATAAGATAAACACAAAACTTTGTGGTTTGAATAAAAAGTTTCATTTTCTTAATGTCGCCCGTTAATTTAAAAATTGAGTGCAAATGTTATGATTTTCGTTACGACGCCGAAAATAGGGTATATTCAGCTAACGTTTACGAAAAAAGACCTTATCGAAATTTTTCGAATTACTTTTATAAGAAAGAGCATGCCTTTATCCCTCTAAAAACCTGATTCTGGTTTTTCGTCGCGGGAATATAAGGCCCGAATTATATCCAAANAGAGATAAAAGCATGCTCTTTCTTTTAAAAATAATTTGGAAAAGTTTCGAGAGGGTCTTTTTATGTAAATGTGAGCTGAATATACCCTATTTTCGGCATCGTAACGAAAATCATAATATTTGCACTCAATTATTAAACTATCGGGCGACATTCAGAAAATGAAACTTTTTATTCCAACACTTTGTATACAGTAGTTATAAGGCACAAAGTTTTGTGTTTATTGTATGTTTAATTTAAAAGATATAAAATGCCAAACTTTAAATTTTTTTCGAACCATAATTTGTTGGGCCAATTTTGCTTCAAATTTTCTTTGCAGATTTCGCTCATAAAAGATTTCTTTTGCTCAAATTGTAAGCTGGGTTCTCATATCCTGGTTGTTTTCCAACAGTCTCCTTGCTGTCCCCCTAGTTGATGCTTTTAGGTCAATCATTCTGTCTCTTTGTTGTCCCCCTGGTCTCTGCTTTTAGATCAATCATTCTCTCTCTTTGCTTTCCCTCTGGTTGATGCTTTTAGGTCAATTATTCTGTCTCTTTGCTTTCCCCCTGGTTGATGCTTTTAGGTCAATCATTCTGTCTCTTAGTTGTCCCCATGGTTGATGTTTTTAGGTCAATCTTTCTGTCTCTTTGTTGTCCCCCTGGTTGATGCTATTAGGTCAATCATTCTGTCTCTTTGTTGTCCCCCTGGTTGATGCTATTAGGTCAATCATTCTGTCTCCTTGCTGTCCTAGTTGGTGCTTTTAGTTCAATCATTTTTGACAAACATAATTTTTTTAATGCCAACAGATAAATTAGCTATCTGCGAGTTTTTTAATATATGGCATAACTAGAGACTGGTACAATTTTTTTCTATTCAAATGCATATTTGGTTTTTAGCGCAATATCTAGGATATTGATTAAAGCCGCGTCTACACGAAGACACTTTTTTATCGATATTCAACCGAGTGTAGTGTCTACTTTGTCCACACGGAGTACAATTTATTGCCTAGAGTAGGTGTCGTACACTCGAGACTCGACGTTGTTTCGCTTTCTCTTGGCGCGCTTTGAAGGCTTTTTGTGTCATCACTCTATATTTTGCGTGAATAAGATGGACAAAGGAATTTTAGCAGCTATAGTAGCCGCGTACATCATTAAAAAGAGGCAGGGAAGAAAGAAGAGAGAATGGGTTAAAAAGTGGGTGTTAAAACGCCAGAGTCGAGGGGTTTTTAATTCTTTACTAATGGAGCTTAGATTAGAAGAAAAGGAAACCTACAAAAACTTTCTACACATGTCTGCAGATGATTTCGATTGCCTTTTAAAAATGGTTTCACATAAAATAACTAAAGCTAATACAGTAATGAGGAAATCGATTTTACCTGAGGAGAGACTGGCCTTGACGCTACGATTTCTTGCGACAGGTACATTTTGAAATTGTTTCCCTCTGACACTTGCGCTTCTGGTAAACTTCGTACAGAGATAATTTAAGAGACATCCATTTAAGGTTTAAGTAAAATTTAGTACTTCATCTTCCAGGAGACTCTTATCATTCCCTTATGTATCTATTTCGGATCCCTAAGCAAACAATTTCCAAAATTGTCCCAGAATGCTGCCAAGCAATTTATGAAGTTTTTAAGGATGAGTACATGAAGGTGGGTAAAATAATGATAATAAGCCACACTTTTTTTCAATTATAATTATATTAGACTGCATTTGAGAAAAATTAAAATGACAATATATATACATTTCAATTATTTTGATCTTCAAAACTTGGCCAAATTATTATTTCTGAGGTACATTGTGCCTCCGACGCGTTTGCGTCATCGAGTTCTTGGATTTCTAATATCGATGATTGAATTCTTCTCTCAAGTAATCTCCGGTATTTATCCACTCGAATCCTTCGCAGGGTGCAAGCAACAAAATCCCCAAAGATTTTGGCTTCATCTACCTTGCTTTCACCCATAATCTCTACTGCCTTTTGTAGTACCTCGTCTGCCATTTCTCGTCGCTTTTTCTTCGATTCGACCGCATTCTCGGGTTTGTCGATGCTTCCTCGTGCCTCCAAACCTCTCGTCTCATTCTCAGTCATATCATTCGATTCCTGAAAGAGAGTAACATTTAAGTAATTAAAATTCCAAAATGATATGGTATAAATATTTTTTAAGGAAATACATTGTCGATGTTCTACTGCAGGTACCTTCATCGGAAGAGGAATGGAATACAATTGCAAGGGATTAGCTACTAAATGGAATTTCCCCAACTGCATCGGGGCTTTAGATGGAAAACATATTGCCATACAAAAGCCAGCTCATAGTGCCACCGTATACTACAACTACAAGCAATCGTTCAGCATTGTCTTACTGGGTCTGGTAGATGCAAATTACAAATTCATTTACGCCGATATCGGTTGCAATGGTAGAGTATCTGATGGTGGCATTTTCGAAAATTGTACTTCAGCTAAAGCATTGGAAACTAGAGCGCTAGACATACCGAAGCACAAACCTCTTCCTGGGAGACAAATGCCAGTCCCTTTCGTGATCACTGCAGACGATGCTTTTCCATTGAA
Organism: Ladona fulva; assembly: GCA_000376725.2. Taxonomy (NCBI): domain Eukaryota; kingdom Metazoa; phylum Arthropoda; class Insecta; order Odonata; family Libellulidae; genus Ladona; species Ladona fulva. The sequence goes on along the minus strand of KZ308470.1, from coordinate 829,846 downwards.
GCAATATATTATGAAGCCATTTCCTTTCAAAAATCAACCCGCACCGAACCGTATTTTTAACTACAGATTGTCAAGAGCAAGACGTGTAGTAGAGAATGTATTTGGACTACTTGCGAGTAGATTTCGTATTTTGAGAAATACGATTTTATTACAGCCTGAAAAAGTTATCACAGTTGTCTCGGCTATCGTCTGTATACATAACTTTCTCATAAGTAGGAATTCAAATCAAATATATTTACCACCTGGGACTTTTGATCAGGAAAATGAACTAGAAATCTCTACAAATGAAAGTTCTACAAGTTCGCTCCTTTCTTTGGAAACTTTTTCCGGCCACAACTACAGCAATGCCAGTAAAGAAGTACGAGAAGAATTTAAAAACTATTTTATGTAGCCCAAAGGTGAAGTTCCTTGGCAATATAAATATTTATAGGCAATGCATTTATTTAAAGTAATAGAAGAAAATGCACAGAGATAAATGATACTTACCAAATTACTTAGTGTTTTATTAATCTTCAATGATGACTGCATAAAGTTCAGTGCGTCGAAGAACTCCCACTTGCTTGAGTATACTTCGTCGCTATTCTGCCCACTTTATCTCTTCCTTGTTTTTCGAAGTAAGCTTTCTACTGATCTCTTCCGTAGTTGCGCCAAATCTATTAGCTAAATATTGATTTGCTGCACTACGTTTGACTCTGTTTTTATAACTATCGCTGGTCACATCCCAGAGCTCTGGAAGCGCTTCCAAAGAAGATATCAGATCTCTTGTCGCGGCTTTCGACCATTCGAACTTGGCCATTATATATTTGGTTTGGTACTGAAATAATTCAGTGTGGACAATAGTGGGGAATTACACAAATTACTGAAAGAATTAAATTTTAATTAAAAAGAAAGAAGGCGTAGGGTTGCAAACTAGGGCATTAAAGCTTGCATAACAATATAATTCATACTCATTAAATTAATTAATTAATTCACGTAGAATACATTTATTCACAAAGTATCACAATTGGGAATATTTAATGATAGATAAATCATCGTCTTTATAAACCCCCAACTCACAGTCATACACATTAAGTTAATTAATTAATGAATGTAGAATATATTTTCTACAAATTATCACAATTGGGAATATTTAAAGATAGATAAATCATAGTCTTCATAAACCCATAACTTCAATTGAAGGAAATANTTTTCCACAAAGTATCACAATTGGGAATATTTAAAGATAGATAAATCATCGTCTTTATAAACCCCCAACTCACAGTCATACACACTAAGTTAATTAATTAATTAATGTAGAATATATTTTTACTCGAAGTATCACAATTGGGAATATTTAAAGATAGATAAATCATAGTCTTCATAAACCCATAACTTCAATTGAAGGAAATAAACAGAAAAGGGTGAAGTGTTCATTTTAATACGAGTAGCAGACAAAAAAAAGCGCGTGAAGAGGGTAGTTGGCAAACCTCTGGGGCACTATCACAGAGGTATTAAAGAGATTATAAATAATAGCGCCCCAATTAACAAGGAACACAATATTTTAATAGCTTTTTAATGAATTCTACAACGATTTAAACATACAATGGGACCATCTCTTTCGTCAAAATGGAAGAAGTATCGCGACACCGACAAAAAAGTTTCAGCCAGCCGAAACTTCGCTAGAGCGTTACGCGACACTAAAATAATGCCGTCCACACGTCAGTTGCAGGTAGAGTGATGACACTCCCTTCAGGTCTAGCAACAGCAGTCTACCGACGCGTCTACACGGCGACATTCCGGCTGTACACTCAATCTAGACACATAAGTGTCTTCGTGTAGACGCACCTTTATAGATTATCAGATTGCTTAAGAAACACTACTATATGGTAGTATATAAAGTAAACATGTATTTTCCTGCATTTGTACATTGTACTTTGCATATACTGGAATCGTTATCATCATTATAAATTGTCCCCTCTGAGTAAAATCTCTCATTAGTTCCTATTATTAATTCTAAACTCACTTATAATCCCAGTTTATTCATATGGGACAATGAACTGAGTTCAAACTCAACAATCTCTGTAGTCGTCAAGGTGATGAGTAACATGTTACAGCAAAATCTAACAAGTTTGTCATTTATTTCATCACAATTCTTGCAATTTAGAATCTATATTATGCATCTATCATGACTAAAATCAAAATCTATAATCAATTTCCTTTCTATTAACCCTCATCTCAATTTCGTAGGCTATTACTTCTAATTTAATCTTCTTAAAGAAACAAAGTCTGAAAGCACGAAAGCAAACTTTACATGATTTTATTAGGAAAAGTTTTATTGGAACCTGATCACGAACCCGAGCCTTCTCAGGGATGACAATAGTTTTGTGGGGCTTTCAACCTTGATTTACAATAAAGTTAATCTTACGTAATCTTAAAAAGGGGGCATTGGAAAGACAAGCTTGGCTTAAAAAAATTAACTCAAAATTTATATATTAAATTTTAATTAACTTTTTTGAACTTATATCGCACTTATTGTGTGATTTTTGACCTTCAATTATTTCACCTTCATCTTACAATTAGATACACTATGTAAATGCACAAACAAAATCATGATTTTCCCCATCCATGATATCTAAAAATTGGGTGGGTCTTTGATTGCGGATTAATATGCGGGATGGAGAATTGGAGACGCTATCGCAGTATCTGCAGTAGTGATTGTCTACCTTCACCAAAAGAGTATTATATCCACAGGTAGTGAAAGAAAGGAGATAAAAGGTTATGTAACTTGATATGTCGGGCATTTACTGTCCGATACATCGCAATACATACGATACTGGTTATTTTATGTTGCGAAATATGAAGTGGTGGAAGGGGGCTCTCTCCACGACTAAAACTAATAAAAATATCTTTAAAAACAATATAATCAAAATATATAATAATTTTAAGTTCCGCTTAGAAGAAGGTATACATGGGAGGCGACAAATAAAAGACAATTTCAATTAGATTATATACTAATGAAGCAAAGGTACAGAAGTCAAATAAAATCATGCCACAGCCACCCAGGTCCAGACATAGATAGTGACCACTGGTGCTAGCCAAGTGCAAATTAGATTTAAAAGAACCAAGAGATCTGTCAATAAGAAATGGAGAGCAGAACAAAGAACTAATGAAATAGTTGATGAAAGTGACGAACCAATGCAGTGGAGTAATATCAAGATGGGGATAATTGAAGCAACAAATGAGGTTTTAGGAAACAGGAAACTAGAGCCCAGAAATCCTTGGATGACAGAAGAAATACTAAACCTAATTCAGGAAAGGAGTAAGCTTACGAAGGAAAACAATGTAGATGACTACAAAACAATTAAAAATCACATCACTACCAAATGCCGAGAAGAAAAAGAGAAATGGACCAAAATCATTGCTGAATAGATTAAGGAAGAGCAGAAAAAAGGAAAGCAAGATCAAGTATACCAGAAAATCAGAGCCCTGCAGTACAAACGTAGAACGAAATCTGTAGCAGTAAAAAGTAAGGAGGGAATATTGCTGATAGACAGTGATGAGGTATGTTCTCGATGGAAAGAATACATAGAAGAACTGTACGATGATAAGGACTTGCAGGATGAAAATAATCTAATTGAAAACATCAATGAATGTGAAAGAGAAATGCAGGATTCCCCAATCAAGAGACATGAATTTGAACGTGTCCTTCAGAGTCTCAAAGACGGAAAAGCAACTGGTGTGGATGGCATCCATGCCAATTGCTGAAAAATTTAGGTAGTAACATGAAAGACCAATTATTCAGAGTAATAAATGACTGCTACGAAAAAAGGAATCATACAAGAGGACTTTATGCAATGTGGGACCATTACCATACCTGAAATAGGAAAGGCAGTTGACTGAACCAATTATAGAACTCTCTCAATGTCATCACATGCTTCCAAAATACTTATTAATATAGTTAAAAACAGGATAAAAGGAAAGGTAAATTCATATATTGGGGAGGACTAATTTGGATTTAGAGGAGGTAGAGGAACAAGAGAAGCAATCCTGGCCTTATGTATGTACAGTACAGTATTGGACAGGATGGATAAGAATAGAAGGACATATCTTACATTCATTGACATAGAAAAAGCTTTTGACAATACGAACTGGGAACTACTCTTTAGAATTATGAAGAAGATAGGACTAGTCTGGAAGGATGGAAGAATGATTAATCTACTGTATCAGAACCAAAGCACAAAAATAATCATCAGTAAGGTAGAGAAAGAGGCAATGATTAGGAAAGGAGTTAGACAAGGATGTCCCCTATCTCCATATATATTTAATATGTTCATTGAGGAAGCTACTCAGATCATGAAGGAGAAGACAATGGGAGTAAAAGTCAATAGTGAAAGAATACATAGTATCAGATTTGCTGATGACATCGTAATAGTTGCAAACTCCGAAAAAGTAATGAATCGAATGCTGCAAGTCCTAATTCATGTTGAAGAAACTGAATTATATGAATACAGACTTGGGGCATAATATGAGGAAAGCATTGCAGAAAGAAATAAGGAAGAGAAGAAATCACTTATCAGAGGTATTGAGGTACCTCCATTACGGTTCACAGGCTCGTGATGAGGAATTATTTTCGAAGTGAATATTTTATAATTATTTTATTTTATAATTTTATTGAGTGAATTTATTTTCTATTCCAACAGTATAAAACATAAAAATTCTTGTTAAAACAATTTTGATTACATTTAATTCTAGCACCAGTAAAAGATTTGAAGCAGTGGACATGGAAGGAGAGCAAGTTCCTTCAGCATCTAAAAGCCAATCTATTGATTATGATTTGTAAACTGAGCTAACGGCAGCAGCTGAATGTTCCGATATTGGCTTACTATATTCAGATAAGTTAAAAAATGATTACCTAATGCTTAGTTCCTTCAAAAACACGTTCTTCCTCCTGTAATTCAAACTATCTAGAATTGTCAATAGAACGAGAGCTGAAGGATTGACATAAGAGTGGACAAAGAGGAGAAAATCTGCAGTTTCTTTACGAGTAGTTGCTAACTATTCCTCCCACTAGCGTAGAATCAGAAAGTGCTTTTTAATCAGCAGGGATGCTGTGCAATAAATATAGAATGAGTGACGCAACATTAGGCACACACTGCTTTTTAGGTCATTTTTTTAAATTTGTGAATGTTTACTTTCAGAGGAAACTTAATTTGGAGGTAGTTTATTTTCGTAAATTAAGAAAATTTTGTGCAGTTTAAGATGCTACTACAACTGTTATTAATTTTCTTTTCCCAAAGAGTTTTTCCAAATAGGATGCTCGATATAAAATTATTGTTCTTAAACAAATTCTTAAACAAAGTTCTTTAAAAAAATTATTGTTTTAAATAAATAAATAAACAATGAATGTTTTTATTTCATCAAAATAGATTATTTCTCATCAATCCCGAGATCCCGGAATCCCGGGATTAAGATTATCACTATCCCGTAATCCCGGGATTGAAAAATCCCTCCGGGATTGCAATCCCTAGGTCCAATTCGATTAAATCCTTACAAGTAAAGGAAAAAGGAAAACATACCTGCTTCATCTAACTCGTCGCAACAACAGCCTGCACCGCTCCCTTGATCTGATGAGGTATTTTAAGCGTTCTTTTCTTCGAGGGGAAACTCACACGAAATTCACTGAAACTCACTCACTAGTCCTCTTCTGTGCCTATGGCAACTTCTGAAAACACCCTTCCTTAGGTACAGTCACTTGCAGGTAAGGAGGAAAACAGTAGTAGGGGTACATGTTCTGGAACTTAAGGCGAGTGAGGGGAAAGGTATTACGGCGGAGTTTCAGAAAATAAGCCTACTACTCAACCATACAGAAACATTTTCTCCGAAATACTAATCACCCTTTAACAAGCTTATAGTAGAACAAGTTACGTTACAACTCAAATCTTCGGAGGTGTACACACAACATGTATTTCTATAAGAGTGCAATTTTCAGTACTCGCTGGTTTTGGAGGTTTGTGGATTTAAGGAAGGATAGAGTATGGCCACACAAATGTATGACTTTCCGTCATACTTTCCTGATTCTTGCAAGTCAGTTCTCTTTCTTAAAATGCTAATGATTTATCGCGACTTCTCCTTCCATATTTTAAAATACGTTTATATATTTCCCTTTCTTAGTCCCAACTTTCAAATGTATAATTCTTTTAGAATTATTTTAGATTAAGGGGTTAAGTCGTTCAGCATTTTTTAATGAATCAATTTTTTCTCTGTTCTGGCGGAAAAATCGCCCTCGTGGGTAACACTCAAATTTGTTACAGATTTTCCTTCAGCTAATTAACTTTAAAAAAACGGAGATAAACTGCTCCTCTAGATTGGGATACGTTAGATAAATATTTTGATTTATTTGATGTTGATAATTTTTCGACATCGTGTTTCATTCCTCAACTTAATGCTCTGGATATAGTGGCTACCGAAGCGAGATTGCTAAAAATGGATGAAGTTCAGAATTGCGACTATTCCATATGCTGAATCTGGAACAGCAAAGAAACCAAGATTGACGAGAAAACATGAAGAACTTTGATGAAACGCAATTTTTAATGTGTTTCGCATGGATCGTAAGATTAGAAAAGTGACAGAAAGAGAAATGATACGTTTAAGTTACGATAGAATTCTTAGGAATGATGAAAGGCATACATTTGTGTGATAAAGTTATAAATGAGGTGATTTTGCGGCGTTCATAAGAAGAGAAGAGCCGTTGATAGAAATGACCAAAACGCAGCAATGGAATAAGTTAGGATACTTTTTAAAGTATGAGGAAATATTGAATCTACAGCAAAAGAGAGAAGTTAAAGAGACGAAGAAGAGGAGGAAAACATTTAGAGCTATTTAAAGGGAGTAATAAATGTCAAATTGAAGAGAAACGCCGTGGAATGGAGATGGAGAGTGTACCAACGCCAAGGATGTATCGATAGGCAGAACATACAATGATGATTATGAATATTTATAAATAATTAATGATTGCTCTATAATCTCGATTCCACTACATTACTTTATTGTCAATGTCAATGTTTGTACCCTGCAAGCCGCCTTTCGGCGTGTGGCAGGGGGTGTATGCACCATGACTCTATTTCCTCAATCGATTATTTTCGTGTATCGTTCGCGAAAAAAAGGAATTCTTGAATCTACTTGTTCTGGCATCTATTTCTCTGATCTTTCTCGCATTATCGGAACGGCCTATGTAGCATGGTGAGTGCATTGTGTCTGCTACATCATCTCTAAACGTGCTTTCTCTGAATTTATCCAGTATATTGATCCTTTGTTGAAATCATCTTACTTCCAAAGATTCCCATTTTGCGTCCTGTAGCATCTGAGTGACGCTCACTGATTTATCGTAGCAATTCTTCACAAAACGTATCGCCTTTCGCTGCCCCTTTTCTAATTCTTTAATACAACACTTATCGGCAGGGTCCCATACACTATACGCATACTCAAGATGAGGTCTGACTAACGCAAGATAACATCGCTCGCGAACTTTTTCGTCCTCCGACCGACTATTCTCTTTACGAAGCCGAGTTTTTGAAGTGCTTTTCCGCATATATTATGGATGTGAGTACTCCATGTTAAGTTATTCGTGAGAGTTACTCCAAGATATTTCACTGACTCTACTGTTAATAAGTTTATCCCACGGAGACTGTACGGATAATCTTTAAAAATAGATTTTCTTTCGAAGAAGTTAACTACTGAGCATTTGTCTACATTTAGCTCTAATTGCCAATCATCGCATATTGAGTTTTTTCTCTTTTTGGCGATGAAACTTTCTTGAAATTAAAATATGCCATAGAGGACATTTAATTATCAGTATATCACATTCCAATCAAGTAGGCGGACATGAATTTCGAATTACTGTATCATTGCTCCAAGTCCAGAAAAAAACCCTTATCGAATGGTTTGAGAACATTTCCACTGCGTATTGCATCCAAATTTTTTTTCTCTTAAACAGATAGGTTTGAATTTGAAATAGTGAGACAATCAAAAAATTATTGTAAATCTCTCTTGCATTCTTTTTTATTACCAAGTACTTTCTAGCAGTAGATGGTCCCAAATGATTGTGAAAAAGATATTTGCACAATGATACGCTACAATAATCTTGTGTTATCGATTCTGTAAACTTACCTATGAAAATGAAACCAAATCACAGGTCTACTTAAACAGATTTCTGAGTTGACTCTCCAAGAATGAGCTACTAGGATTTCTTATCGACGGAATCCCACTAGCAGTGTAAAAGCTTTGGTTTCGAATACCACCCGAATCTTGCCCGACTGCATTTGTCCCTCTCAGTTAATTTATCACAATGTTAAGTTATTCTTTACTGAACACCGTGCTAGATAAATTTATTTCATTATGATAGAGCCAAAATTATATTTCACACAATATCATTGTTTGATTTGATTGTGCCATCTGCTGTTTAAACGATAATGTCCTTCTCCCTAACTGGCATATAGGCATAGAATACATTACTGAAGTTGGGTGGTGGAGGAGCCAGTGGAGGTCTTTGCGGCTTCTTCTTCCACGGTCTGGGGTCGGGAAGTGGAGGGCACATCGTTGGCCAGTAGTCCCTTGATTCCTCTATTACAGTCCTCCGCAGGCGTGTTATGTACTCCTGCCTTACCTTCATCCACTTTCAAAAACAGTAGAAAGTCCGAATTACAAAATGAATCTATTTAAAATAACAAAAGTCGGAGTGAAATATTTATGGGGTGCCACGAAAGTTTTTCGATGTATTATAATTAATGTCTTTAAATAATAATGAACAGGAAAGAAAACAGTTATGAAAGGATTCATTCTGGAGGAATTGTTGCCTGGAAAAAACAGGACGCTCATCTTATTATTTTCGGACTGTAATGTGCCAATACTTGTTATGGTCATGGAGCCAACCTCATATGTTCCTTCTCCATGCGGAAAATCATAAACAATTTAAATAGAATTAGATAGAAATAGAATTTTATATGGAATCTGTAGAATGTCTTACAACAATCTAAATAAACGTTCTCCAGGCGTATGGAATACGAGAAATAATCAGTCGCGCGTATGAAGATAAATGAGTCGTGAGACACTATTTGTTTGAATTGAACTAAAAAGACTAAATCAGCAATGGAACCTAAATCATGATAACTGAACCGAATAGTGAGGTCTAACTCAAAATGATTTAGAAGTTTCTGATAGCAAAGATAATAGACCTCTGTACTTAAATGTGCGGAGGAGAAAAATGCCAGAATTCTTACCCAATGAAAATCACTTTTCACCACACGGAATTATGGGAAAACTTTAAGAAGATTTTGAATACAGGAATAGAGAAGTATGTACCAACAAAAAAGCTTAAACGGAATGCCGACCCTGAGTATTATTACGCGGAAATTAGGAGACTGAAAAAGAAATCAAGAAACTTACATGAAAACTCAGCGAACAGCATAATATCAAATATAGGGAGGTAATTAGATTGCTAAACAGCAAGAAAAAATATGTAGAGAACAAATTTCTAGAAAATTTTATTATCAATAACGGTAGCAACAGTTTTTATAAGTATGTTAAACGCCGAAAAAGGGGAGAACGCGAAATAGATGCGATAGAGGGATCTCAAGAAAATATTATCACAACCAGTAGGGAGATAGCTGAAGAATTCAGACGCTATTTCGCAAGTACTTATAAAGATCCGGATCAAATTAGTAACTTAAATCCGTTCGAGTGTAAAGCTAATTCATACATACCGTTTATAATATGTTCAAAAGATATATTAAAAAGAGTCAATAAGTTAAAAAATAATAAATCTCAAGGTCCAGATGGTATACGAATCGAAGCTTTCAAGTTAGTTCCTTATTTAAAAAGAATATTCAACGTAGCCATTTACAACGGTCAGCTACCAGAAGATTGGAAATCTGCCACAGTAGTTCCAATACACAAAGGAGGAAGTAAAATGTCACTGAAGAATTATAGACTTATCAGCCTAACTAGCGTGGTGTGCAAGGTATTCGAAAAAATGATAGCGGATTATTTAAAACGCGTTTGGGAGTCAGAGGAGTGGCTTAATGAAAACCAATATGGATTCAGGAAAGGTTTCTCCTGCGAATCACAAATGTTAGGACTATATCAAGACTTAATAGAAGCTCAGGACTTGGGAGGTCAGGTCGATGCTGTTGTCGTGGATTTAGCGAAGGCTTTCGACGTGGTAGATCATAGCTTACTGTTGCAAAAAATGTGTATGATGGCTGTGGACCCAAGGATAGTGAAATGGACGGAGACCTTTATTCGAAATAGAACACAGAGAATAAAAGTTGGAAATATGATGTCAGATACAGTTAAAGTAACTTCAGGGGTAGCACAGGGTAGTGTATTGGGGCCGTTATTTTTCCTAATATTTATTAACGATATGCCAAACGTTATAAAATCTCGTGTACGATTATTTGCGGACGACTGCATAATCTATAGAGTTATTAGAGGGAATGGCGATTTCAACGATTTACAAAGTGATATTGATGAGTTAAACAATTGGGTCACTTCAAACAAACTGGACATCAATATAGGTAAATGTAAAGTAATTAGCTTTAATAAGAACAAATTTCAGTATTCTTATAATATCGGCGGTAATGTTTTAGCGAAGGAAAATAAGGTCAAATACTTAGGTGTTACTTTTAGTAGAGACTTAAAATGGAACGCGCATATAGAAAACATTATAGGTAAAGCCAACAAAACATTAAACTTTGTAATACGTACTCTTAAAAAATCAAGTAAGAAAATAAAGGAAAAGGCCTATACATCGTTGGTTAGGCCTCTGTTAGAATACGGAGAATGCTTGTGGGACCCTTATCAAATAGGAATTAAAAAAGAATTAGAAAAGGTACAAAGAAGGGCTGCGAGGTTCGTGCTAGGGAGGTATGAAAAACGTAGCAGCGTAACGCAGATGCTAAGGGAATTAGGCTGGGAGAGTCTAGAAGCCAGAAGAAAGAAAAAGAGACTATCTATATTCCATAAGACTTTCGTTGGCATTCCAGCGTTCAAGGAAATACGCGATAGGGTAAAGGAGGCAGATTATTTGGGTAGGGGTGATCATAAATATAAAGTTAGGTATATACAGCAGAAAACTGATAATCGGAAGTACTCCTTTTTAAATAAAACAATCAAAGAATGGAACAGTCTACCTGCAGAAGTTTCGAGCCCCCAAAAAATACAAAAAAGTTTCTTAGTTTAGTAAAATAAATAATTTGACGATTGAGCCTGCCGATAACGAAATGTGAGTAGAGTAGGGGATCGCCTGGTGGGGTGATGTACGGTGGGGGCTTCGGGGGCCCCCTGGCCGCTACGGTAGCCGTGAAGGCCTATCAGAAACCCCGAAAGTTCTTACATGATTAATAGTGACAAGGGCTAATGCTGTCCAAGGATAGCTCTTAAGTATAAGTATTGTATGTATTTTAAACTTAAAGTTTAATATTTTGTTATGATATATTGTGTGTACTCATTGATTACTTCGGAGATTTATGTTAAATTGTATAATTGCTGCTTAAATTGTAAATATAATGATAGAGTAGTTTGAAATAACGATAGGCAAAGATGTTGTTTGATTTTGATAGATATGTATGTAAGACAGTAAGTTTGTTTGTGTTAATTGTGTCTATTGTATAAGTTTGTCAAATTAGTGTTAGATAGCGTCGCCACCTGACACAGCGTCTAACTGCGACGGTAATGTATAATAAATAAATAAATAAGTACCAGCACCTTACATTAGGTTGTGCCTTAATTCTCAATATTATTTTATTCTTTTCTTGCTAATTTACCCCGCCCTTTATATCATCCAAGCCTTTCTCTTCCACTCTTCTCTCACCACGATATTCTCCAGCAATCCTCCTCCTCTCAATATTTGAGCCACATATTTCCTCTGTTGACTCTTAGTTACTTTGATTAAAACCCTCTCCTCTCCATAGGTTCCCAGCACCTCTGTGTTTGTTTTTCTATTGACCCAACTTACTTTTTCCAATCAACGCCATACCTCGAAGGTCTCTAATTTTTGGTGTTCGCCTTTCTTAAGGTCCACGTTTGATACCCATACAGCAGTATACACCACACCAAGGATTTTACCAACCTTTTGGTGACTTCTTCATCAAGACCTGCAGTCATCAATTCGCTTCCATGCTACCCTTTTTCGAACCTCATCTGTACACTTTCCAAGAGCACTACCCAAGTCAGAGAATTTTTCCACCTCTTCTAGTTTTATCTATTCTGATATTAACTTATTTTCATGTTGAAAGAAAGGCTGCATAGTAATTTCCGAAGTAGGATTATTAATCGACTAGTTTCGTCAATGGGTTGACATCTTCAGGTGTAGATGCCAACATACTGAGGAAACTACTATCGGATTTTTTATTATGGATACTCGAGTTTGGACTCGAATAAAATCTAAACCAGGAATCTCACAGAAAAACGGGTTACACCAAATTTTAGCTTGCTTTATTCTACGTTTCACAGTGCAATGCAAACATGCAAAAAGAAATCGTCTAGTTGAAGTTAGCCAAAGTTATTGTTTGTGAAATATCCTACCAAGAGCTTTATAACGAGACCAAGCCCGAGTTTTTACGTCCATCCATTACCGAGAAAAAGTTGTTTTACATAATTGATAACAACTTCTTATCACATGACGGAATTAATTTAAAACTTTTTATTTAATTAAAACATTGGTATTCTCATGTTACGTCAAAATTTCGTATCAATTGCGTTGATACTTTTTAAGATATAAATTTTGAAAGTAAGCGCTCCGGTAAACAGCGCGAAAAAACGGGCACTTTTTTCGTTCTACCTGTAATAACATACCAACCGGATGTAAACAAAAATGTTTGCATTGCACTGTGAAACGTAGAATAAAGCAAGCTAAAATTTGGTGTAACCCGTTTTTCTGTGAGATTCCTGGTTTAGATTTTATTCGAGTCCAAACTCGAGTATCCATAATAAAAAATCCGATAGTAGTCGATTAATCAACCTACTTCGGAAATTACTATGCATCTTTTCTTTCAACATGTGTGTTGAGTTTCACAAAGTTACGCTTGAACACATTAATTTTATTTAACTTATTTTCTTTCCTTTGGATGGTCTCATTGCTTTCGTCAATTTTCGCCATGAGCACATAAAAAATGACGCCTATCAAGAGAAACAAAGCAGAAAGACAAAGCACATTTGTCAGATATGGAATACTTTTCATGCAAGCTACTGAACGGTGAAAATCTTATATCACTACAGTTACCAAAGTCTACCATTCGAAATATTTCGGACGTAACTTTTGTAAATCTACACGCAGCGAGCTGTGTCCTCTTTGGATGCATAAGCTGCATTCACATACCTTTTCTCTTGCTGCTTCAAAGTCGTTCATCGAAAAGAGTTCTCCTCTTAACACTTCCTTCGGTAATTTTGGTGAATGCAGTGTATAAGGCCTTGAATCCATTAGGTCCCATTCGTATGCACTCCGTCTCAGGAGCAATCCTTTAGAAAAGTAACTTATTATTAATAGGTATCTTCATGTCTAATATTTATGTTTACATAAAATATACAAAAATTGATACTAATTATTGGAGAAAACGCTGAACTGATTATAACAAATTTCATGTCTGAATTGATCAATTAACTGGAGTGATCAAATTAAAGCGAAAGTAAACAGAGATACACCTGAAAACCTGAAAATAAATATCTGCCAGAACGCATGCGCAAAAGTTTTTTAAAGATGGATTTTTGAATAAAATATTTTCGGCAGGAAAGATCAAAATTTCATTTAGTTAATTCAAATTTATAAATGCCTATCTCCAAATCAATAAAAATTATAATACATACTACGAAAATCATGACGAGAAACGAATTCCTCAAGCAAAAAGTATTTCGGTATTCAAGAAAAATTTACCAGTGACACCAGAAGTAGAAAACTCACTGGAAAAATTAACTGCAGTGATTTCACTCTGTAGGAATCTTTTGCTGTACCAATATGTTCATTAGTTAACAAAAATTGGCTCTGAGAAAAAACTTAATACGATGAGCGTTTATTGAAAGAGGTCAAAGTTCTTCTAAAGCAATTAATTGAACTGTCAGACTCATAATCAATAATTACTCTCTAAGAAGGGGATTTCATTTTTTAATCTTCCTACTGATAACTTCTCAGTGTATAAAGTTTTTAAGGAAAATAGTTTTTGGTGAATAAGTTAAGCCTATGAAGGCAATTTTTATATATAATAAAGCCATAAAGTTATGAAATTTTAACAGTTTGATGAGAGGATGTTTCCATATTGAAGTACCAGCATCAAAAGATGTTTACCGTAACTATTCATTGCGATATGTTGCATAGCATCACAGTTTTCATCTGTATATTAAAAATTCATCTCACTCAAATGTATGTACATGCATACGTTCTCAAGTGGACAAAAGAAATGTAATTTTTTTTTAAACTCTTTATAGCAGGAAGTAGTTTAGAAAGGTAGGCGCCTAAGATTCGAATGACATTCGAAAAGAATCCGTAGTTTAGAAAGCTCTCATCGACCAATACAAAAGTCTAAATTATTCACTGAGGAATCAGCATAGGTTACGACCAGAAAACAGCTTCGTTGAGATGAATGGAAGCATGCGCATTATGGGGACAGCCACAGCTGATCATGAAGCTGGAGTAATCCCAATTATCGGGAGATCAATACGAGTCTTCCTCAATGCATCAACAGTTTGGTGCCGCTCTCGGAAATACAAAACTGGATGCAATGAAAAAAGGACGACAGCTAACTTTACTTTCCTGATTTTTTAAAAGACTTCGTTCGCATAACAAGGGATTAGGAATTGGATTTCTCTCTTCATTGTCTCTTTATAAGTAAATCGGAGTTTGTGGATTTGTGTTATCATTATCATTATTTATTGAACGGTAATCTTTTACAAATAATAAACAACTAACACTCAAACATGAACTTAATTACCTTCCATGGCATCGTTATCCGCACACTAATCAGCTTCTAAAATTTTACTGAGCTTGATATTTCTAGCGCTAAACAGCTGGAGCATCCGCCTTTCTTACCGTGCGTTTTAAGCGATGAAAGCATTTTTCTCACTTACTTCGTTCGTTTGGTGTAACCTTTGACCTCTTGGCTGAAAACGGAGGGTCAGCCGCCCTTCTCCTTGCGTCTAGCCACAGCTTCAGGTCAGGGTGCTTCCAGAGAAAAGGCAGTCGAGCTATTGGGTCGCGGAACTTTGTGGCAACTTCCACCAGAGCTCTCTGAAGTCATGAAAGAACGAGTAAATAACGTTACATAATGAACATTTCTGACGATGGAGAAAAAACCGGGAGAGGGCGCATTTGCACCAAAACCTTTCTCGGAAACTCGCATACGAATGTTTCTTCTTCAGCGTAACTCTTTCTGAGAGCGGAGATTAATTGAATATTACTGAAATATTTGCGAAAGAATCCATGAAAATGCTTTTCATAAAATACACATTTGTTAAAGATTTTTTTTCGAACAATTCTAAAAAAAATAAAAAACTATGACCCAAAACCAGTCAGATATTAAATAAATTCGCTCTGACATAAATACACTAGGAAATTCGTTTTGGATCAACTGAACAACAACACAAAAAGTAATAAGAAACTTTTCGATCAATTCTTGCATAAAAAAGGAAACTATTCCAGAAATATTCCAACAATAAACACTATCACCCTCACAGATTAATTTTTGAAAACTGATTCAATCAATCATGTTCATTATTCGAGAGGGAAAATAGGCATGAAAAAAGTCTGACAGAAGAGGGACTCGAATCCAAAGTACTCCGCTTTCCGGGCCAAATTAGTCATAAGCTGGATTCCATAAGCTAAGATTCGAGCTCAGGTCCTTCCACGCTTTTTCATTCATTTCATTTCATTTGTTTCATTTCATTCATTTTTCCAAGGGAATTTTCCTATTTGTTCGTCTTCACGTGCAAAGTAACCTAAGACAATAAGCATTAGGTAAAGGGTGAACCTTTACCTAATGTTTATTGTCTTTGTCTTAAATTCAACAAATATGATCAACAAATGATTTTGATAAAAGTCTAAATTCTACGAAGAGATATTTTTGATATCACATGTGTCTCGCAAGAAAAATAAAAGTATTTATTGATTTTTATGATTATAAATGTGAAATTAAAGTAAATATTGAAAATATTTAAATGTAAATAGCCGTAATCAATTCAACTCTTTAAATAAATTAAAACATAAATGATTCATTCATTCTGAGTTCTTCCTACGAGAAAGAAGGTACTTCCACCAATAGCATTCTGAATCTGTGAAAAATAAAGAGGACTCCAAATCTTCTTTCGCAAGCCTCATTCACTCTTCACGGCTTTTAGTGGTTAATATTGGAGGGATTAGGTTCAAACCAGCGTTTGGGCAGAAAGTTAACCATCAAAACATCCTTATGTTTCATAATATCGGTTAATAAGAGGATCAACGTGACTTTTTAACAAGAGAAAGAGGTAACTTGAGGACCCCATCCCATCGAATTACCCATTAAATATAGTAATAATGCGCATTTAGAAAATAATCTAAAAAATTAATTTAAAATTTAGAAAAAATCTAATGACAAAAACATTTCGTACTGGATGAGTTTGTTAAAATAAAGCAAGCTTAATATTATTATTATGTGAAATATCATGTAAAAGTATCATATATGATTATAATAAAATATAATGTCTTGTAATTGCAAAAAGATTTGATATATTTCCGTTCTTTTTTTACAAAAATGAACCTCGCCGCAATAATGAATAATATTTAAAATTTAAGATACAGAAAAGTGTGTGTCAATTAAAGTCAGCCTAGTATAAGACTTCACTCGTGGCACTTCTCTAAAAAAAATCCCGAAACTTCTGCTATAATGCAATGCACCGCACTGGATTTGAAAGATTCGAACGAAAGGGTAATATCCTTCAAAGAAAGATATTCCAGGAGGATCACGTACCAACCCTGCTTCACGTCTACGTCTTGTACTTTTGAGCGGCACATGTTTCAGCCAAGTCATTGAAAATGCCATATAACAGAATCCATTCTAGACCTACATTTTCCGTGAAGAAGCACCTTTCGGCAAAAAGCTTCGAAATCGATTAAGTTATCAGAGAGTAGAGAATAGTACCGCAGGGATAATAAGAGGCATTTTCGGAGCAACGCTGCTTCAGAGAAAGCTCATATTAGATTGAGATGTTTGTAGTCTCATACCAGACTGAATGATTGAATATTGCTGGAAAGAAAAACCTCTGGAGAGGCATAATGGAATGTATTATCACGGAGATATATGCATGAAGTGTAAAAGGAAAACTGATAAGCATAGACCCATAACCCCTCTTACTGCTAGCCTCCATAAGGTGGTACATACATACATGCTACATTATTGATATTTTAAGGTGCTATTGTAATTTAATGGTGCAATGGCATTTTTGTTGTTCTGTGGTGTGCAATGTAATTTTGACTGTAATTTTCGTATATTCCTTCAAACATATATTTTTAATTTTTTGAATATTTATTTTGAATTTCCGATTGTTACATTTTATTTGATTCTTCTGTTTTTGAAGTGCAAACATGTTTCATTGTATAATGTTTTTAAATGTTTTCTAATGCATTTTCGCGGGTATTTTTTTTTTACCCCCTTCTCTGAGGGTCTTTTCCCACAACATGGGTTTATTCTTTCTCGACCAAAGTCAAATCTTTGAAACTCAGGATGCAAAGATTTTTCCCTACATTCTACACTTTTTTGTTTTTAATTAATCTCTGTGCATACTACAACGAGCTACAAGGAAGAGAACCCAAATTGGGCTTAACCTCCCAAACGAAGGGTCTATCTATTAAGGGTTAGATGTAAGAAGAGACTTGTTAGTCTCAATCTCGCCCTGAATAAAGNCCAATGCAAAACGAATATTCGTTTTATTCTGAATACTGATAGCCTTTTGAAGTAACTTTAAATGCAAAGTACTCACTCCTCTCTTCCATCTCTTAATAGTAGTAGTAATGTTAAAAGCGCTTCGACAGCTAAGATCATTTCGCACGTGAGTCCACACCGGGAATCGAACCTTCGCTTTCACCAAAGTCGAACGCGTTGCCCACTTGGCAATCTGGGAGCCCGCCCATCTCAAGTCGGAGAAAATTCACATCGCATTAACTGCATTGATATCCAACATAGAAGTTTAAGTACATACATTCATATCGAAATCGAATGAGGCATATAGCGGGCAAAGAATGATAAGGCTGAAATATAATAAGACTTGAAATAAGAACCTGGAAGAAGGTGACCTTACGGAGCCATGAAGAGCCTGTGTGTGGTCAAATGCTAAAGAATTCTAAGGTTTTTCGCCGCGTAAGAATAAACATTCCCTTGTTTATGAAACAACTTTTCTTATAGTAAATTATAAAAATAAGACGTATATTCAGCATTGCACCGACAGTAGTAACCTCTGAGCGCCGTACAGGCAAATGCGGGAGGTAAGATGGACGTCGAACCAAGAGAAAATTAATACTACTTTTGTAATTGTTAAATGTAATTCTAATCTGACAAAACGATTACCAATGGCAATATGGGGCTTTATCTCAGCTACTATAAATCCATCTCTGAGCTTTAAACTTTGTTAATGAACGTAAGCGTCACAAATGAGAGTGCGAGAAAACAATTTTAATCGCTTTCAAACAGATGGTTTGGGTGATAGATTGGCCAAGTAGTCACGATGTGACACAACTCAATGACATCATCTAACGTCTCTGCAATACAGTACATTCACCCAGTACTGCAGGTAGATTTGATATAAAACCGAAAAATGCCGCGAGTTTAAATTCTTTAACACCTTCGACACAAAAATCAATAACGCATTCCTGTTACTCCTGAAGACTGCAGCAGGCGCACGCTTCCTTTGTACTTCACTTCAGAGAAATTTCGAGGACAAAGCTAATGCTTACAGTGAAATCGATAAGGGAAAATTAATGTAAACAGAAAACGTTTGCATTGAGCAGTTTCTAGGATACGCTGGAGGCTCGAGACAAAAACTGATTGAGTGCTGAATAAGCAATTTCGAGAATTTTCCCACCGAAGGCACTCTCTGTAAAGTATTCAGCCCGAAGGCCTATTGGAACATCAGTCATTAACTACCCATAGCAGGGGGAATGAGGCTTACTAGGCAAGATGTGGGGTGAGGTAGTTTGCCTTACTTTTCTCACTGAGCCAGCCCAAATCCAAGCAGTTGAATCAGAATGACTGCAAGAGTAATACTTTTCGTAGCATTCCATAAGAAGAGACCTTAACCAATGACATTATTCAACTTAACACAGATCTCAGTGGTTTACATGTCATATTATTCTTATCAATTTGACTGACTGTCATAAGGTCTGAATTACACGCAAATTTCTAAAAATATGACACAAATAAAAGTTTTATCCTCTATCCCTCCCGAAAACAAAGCCTAAATCTCAAATTTGCGACCTTTAACTAGGAGATATATTTTTTAACACCATTTTTAAAGACCGCTTCGATATGTATGATAGTTTTAATTTGAATAGGGTCAATGTTTATGAATGTATTCAGCTCGATGCCGGGAACTCATTCCCTATAGCATTAGCTACCGATAGTAGGGGGGAATGAGGTACTAGGCAAGATGAGAAGTGAAGTAGTTTGCCCTGGCTTTCCTCCCCGAGCCAGAATGTTATAAACGGAAAAAGTCCAAGTGAAGCACATTTTCTCTACAAGTAACACTTATTAACTTTCTGAAGAGAGAACTTAACTAAAGCCATTATTCAGCATATATTCAGCTTTTATATCGTCACATTCATGAACAAAAGTATATAAAACATATATTTTTCTCCATCCTGCACTTATAAAGAATAAGGCCACTAATGAAACCATCAAGCATTCAGTAGAGTAGCAAAACGCCTACATTCATGTAGTTCAACGTCTGAATTGTAAGAAGGAAAACAAGTTAAATTACTGCAACCTATATGAAGCAAATCGCTAAGCGAACTGTCATTTCCGCCTCTTATTTGTTATTATTATTATTATTATTATTATTATTATCTATCTACTTATGCGAAAATTGCCTGAGTTTTGGAGGGGAGAGAGCTCAGGAAAAACCAACTCCGGTTTCTCTAATAGAAATTAAAAAGATAGGGCAATCATCGCGAGATTTTCGTTGATGAATGAATGTAAGCGATATGTGATCGAAGAAAATGCGTACAAATGCGGTCTATATATCGGTCCGAGCAGTTTTCGCGTAAACCCTAAAAACAGAAAATTTCCCTCTGGCAATAGAAGGAGTAAAAAGAATCGTCACAAGAGGTCGAACCAAAAAGAAAGTAAATTCGATAAATATTTTCATTATCAATATTCATTTCGAGTTCAAAATATACCGGATTATATTACTTTCAAACTCCGTCGTCTAGACGACAAAGCCCATTGTTGAAGACAAGATATGTTTATTCCCTGGGATTCAGCCTCACAGCTCTTCCGTGTTTAGTAATTTACCTTTCCTCAATCCTTATGTTTACTCTGCAGCGGTTCTCAAATGATTACGTTGGATTATAACCTTTTAAGAAATTATTGTTAAAATATTATCCATTTCTGTTCCTGAATTTAGAGACAATTTCCCGAATGCACATTAAAAATTATTGACCATTGTCCCATCGTCGCATATCACTAATATACAAGTTCAAATATCCCGCATTTTGACGATCTGTGCTAAATGAAACGGCTACTCTACCGCTATCCAGGAATTGCGTTCAAAAGCAAACTTCTGTCCATATATTCAATATCAAAAGTATGAAGCAAATCGCTAAGCGAACTGTCATTTCCGCCTCTTATTTGTTATAATTATCGTTACCGACATCTTTTTGATTCCTCCATAATCATAATTTAATTGTTTAACTTTAATTCTCCCCGTTGAGAATCATCTACTGCGGTCTACGAAATATAATTTGGCGGCTGAGAAGGCTTAGCAAAAAAAATGACGTCTATTGGTAGCTATAAAAATGGTAGCTATTTCGCGTGTCGTTTATCGAAATGCATCGCTTTCAAAATTAGATATGCTGCAATCTAATAAACTATATCTATAAAATAAACATTACGTCACCATCCACTTACCTTTACTTCATCTATAACTTGTGAACGCCCTCCTCCCCCAACCGAGCTTCTGTTCAAATCTCCTCCCAGTCTTACTCCGGGTACAGTAACTGCAAAGGAAATTAAGCTCAGTAGTAATTGATCCATCGATTGCTCAGTGTTTTGGAAGAGATTTTCATTCTCAATCACAGTAATGTTTTCAGATGACTGTGAGCTTTGCATTCTTTAGATCTTCAGCAGCTGCCTTTAATTACAAATTAAATTGATTTACAAATTATTTATTCTCTCCATTAGTGTTTTACCTTTGTGAAAGCTATTTTATTACGTGAAGTTTTTTTCAATTGCATAAGATTCAATTAAATTTTAGAATAAAACTTAAGATACAGTAACAAATTGTGAAAATGTTAGTTTAGATAGATGCAAATGCTAAGGATTCACTCTAATTACCTTCAGGTCGATGTTACAAGTACTTAATAAAACTTCTACACCTAGGTAAATGGTATTGTTGGAATCGAAATTCTTAACGGTGTAAATAACGGTTTTCGGTCCCGGTTCGGGCTCAAGAATTTTGAATTCTCGGTTCGGGTTCGGATTCGGTTTTCACTCCGACAAAAATAACGTTTTTTGCTTGGTTCCGCTTCGATACCTTAAGATAAACGCTGTAAAGCCTATCTGGAATCTATTAGTTATCAAGCACGGACAATTCAATTCCAAGAAGATTAGGATACTACCATTCTCTGAAAGTTCTCCACACCTTGTTTTTCTTCTTACCATCTTAGATTTTATCGTGGATCTCGCAAACAAGACGTATTTCATTGCGTGAATCAATGACGAAGAATTGAAGCACGGAAAAGATAATATCTTTGGTCCTTCGAACAGTTTTACCCACAATAAAACATATCTTTGTTTCCAATGCAAAACGAATATTCGTTTTATTCTGAATACTGATAGCCTTTTGAAGTAACTTTAAATGCAAAGTACTCACTCCTCTCTTCCATCTCTTAATAGTAGTAGTAATGTTAAAAGCGCTTCGACAGCTAAGATCATTTCGCACGTGAGTCCACACCGGGAATCGAACCTTCGCTTTCACCAAAGTCGAACGCGTTGCCCACTTGGCAATCTGGGAGCCCGCCCATCTCAAGTCGGAGAAAATTCACATCGCATTAACTGCATTGATATCCAACATAGAAGTTTAAGTACATACATTCATATCGAAATCGAATGAGGCATATAGCGGGCAAAGAATGATAAGGCTGAAATATAATAAGACTTGAAATAAGAACCTGGAAGAAGGTGACCTTACGGAGCCATGAAGAGCCTGTGTGTGGTCAAATGCTAAAGAATTCTAAGGTTTTTCGCCGCGTAAGAATAAACATTCCCTTGTTTATGAAACAACTTTTCTTATAGTAAATTATAAAAATAAGACGTATATTCAGCATTGCACCGACAGTAGTAACCTCTGAGCGCCGTACAGGCAAATGCGGGAGGTAAGATGGACGTCGAACCAAGAGAAAATTAATACTACTTTTGTAATTGTTAAATGTAATTCTAATCTGACAAAACGATTACCAATGGCAATATGGGGCTTTATCTCAGCTACTATAAATCCATCTCTGAGCTTTAAACTTTGTTAATGAACGTAAGCGTCACAAATGAGAGTGCGAGAAAACAATTTTAATCGCTTTCAAACAGATGGTTTGGGTGATAGATTGGCCAAGTAGTCACGATGTGACACAACTCAATGACATCATCTAACGTCTCTGCAATACAGTACATTCACCCAGTACTGCAGGTAGATTTGATATAAAACCGAAAAATGCCGCGAGTTTAAATTCTTTAACACCTTCGACACAAAAATCAATAACGCATTCCTGTTACTCCTGAAGACTGCAGCAGGCGCACGCTTCCTTTGTACTTCACTTCAGAGAAATTTCGAGGACAAAGCTAATGCTTACAGTGAAATCGATAAGGGAAAATTAATGTAAACAGAAAACGTTTGCATTGAGCAGTTTCTAGGATACGCTGGAGGCTCGAGACAAAAACTGATTGAGTGCTGAATAAGCAATTTCGAGAATTTTCCCACCGAAGGCACTCTCTGTAAAGTATTCAGCCCGAAGGCCTATTGGAACATCAGTCATTAACTACCCATAGCAGGGGGAATGAGGCTTACTAGGCAAGATGTGGGGTGAGGTAGTTTGCCTTACTTTTCTCACTGAGCCAGCCCAAATCCAAGCAGTTGAATCAGAATGACTGCAAGAGTAATACTTTTCGTAGCATTCCATAAGAAGAGACCTTAACCAATGACATTATTCAACTTAACACAGATCTCAGTGGTTTACATGTCATATTATTCTTATCAATTTGACTGACTGTCATAAGGTCTGAATTACACGCAAATTTCTAAAAATATGACACAAATAAAAGTTTTATCCTCTATCCCTCCCGAAAACAAAGCCTAAATCTCAAATTTGCGACCTTTAACTAGGAGATATATTTTTTAACACCATTTTTAAAGACCGCTTCGATATGTATGATAGTTTTAATTTGAATAGGGTCAATGTTTATGAATGTATTCAGCTCGATGCCGGGAACTCATTCCCTATAGCATTAGCTACCGATAGTAGGGGGGAATGAGGTACTAGGCAAGATGAGAAGTGAAGTAGTTTGCCCTGGCTTTCCTCCCCGAGCCAGAATGTTATAAACGGAAAAAGTCCAAGTGAAGCACATTTTCTCTACAAGTAACACTTATTAACTTTCTGAAGAGAGAACTTAACTAAAGCCATTATTCAGCATATATTCAGCTTTTATATCGTCACATTCATGAACAAAAGTATATAAAACATATATTTTTCTCCATCCTGCACTTATAAAGAATAAGGCCACTAATGAAACCATCAAGCATTCAGTACAGTAGCAAAACGCCTACATTCATGTAGTTCAACGTCTGAATTGTAAGAAGGAAAACAAGTTAAATTACTGCAACCTAAGTAGAAGATGCTCAATATTCTATTCAGTAACAGCTATAAACGAGAATGGGAAACAAAATTATTTAATTGCGTTAATTTGTTTCAGAAAGTAAGCAAATGGCCTCAGGTTCCCCACCTCTGGAATAGACCAATGGAAGCCATGTGAATTCATAAACAGGAAGTGAAATGACCGAATTAATATTTCTGAAAATGTGGTGTTGAAAAGGAAATTAAATCATCTATTATTTCGTAGCAGAATGGTCATTTCACTCCAAAAACACAGAAAATAATGCAATCCCGACCGGTGTCACACATTGATGTTGATTAGCGCATTATGGATTCAATTCAAGTTATTTTTGATGACGCCAAACGGTTGTTATGATGTATTTCTCTTAATCTTATAACGATTTATTAGGTTTTACTTCTTTTACTATTACTAAAATTTTTCCTATATCTCTAATGGTCTCATCTCATATGAAAAAACGTTTCCCTTTTTTGTTTCCTGTATTTTTCGCTGCAATTTTGTAAATGACTCATCAATGCTGGTTTAATGGAAAAGAACTTGGCTAAACTCAATCTGGCTGAACAGCGAAGCTAACAAATACCAGTTGACAAACTAGTAGGCCATTGGCGCACATTCTCCAATAAATTGGGATTGGTCGAAACGAGGAAGTAAGGGATAACTGATTTGTGAATCGAAGGCTGAGTTGAGGCAATTTTTATTTCGCCAGCGTGCAAAAAGATGAAGCAGAGGTATGAACAGTATAATAACAGTTTCCTTAAAGTACGATGCTAAATCCCAATGAATTGGTCTTGTGCAAAGGTATGTACTTTTTTAAAAGCTATCTTCTCTTCTCATAGATAAAATGCGGAAAGAACTTTTTTCGCATAATCCATTACATAAAATTTAGAAAAGGAAATTTTTCAGAAGAGTTCAGAATTAAAATCCCTCTCATGAGGGTTAAATTTAAAAGATATCACACTCTACCTCCTCAGTCTCGGAAAGATCAATATCCTTGCTACCTAATCCGCACGAGTCGTCCGAGTTATCATTACATTCGCGTGATCGAGACCATACAACGAGAGAGTATCGATTAATTTCTGCGATAATTTTTTTCTCCGTACAGATTTTTAAACATTTCACATTTTCCCAATAAAGGTGTGAAATGCTGAAATCTCCTCCCGCAAGAAATACCCGACCCAACACCCCAACGGGTATGAAAATTATGCTCAAACACATTTCATAGTTAAAGTCGTAGCTGACTAACCACCGATTTAAATGTTTTATAATACGGTCATGCCGCTAAACGGTGGTTAAGCTTTCGCTGATTAAAGTTGGTATCATTGGTGGAAGGTGTATGAAATGAGACAGATTATGATGACAAGAAAGTTTGTGTTCCTTGAGAGGTAGGCATTCATCAGAACAAAGAAAGAAATAACTCCCAAATCAGCAAATGATTCCCAATTCTCTTGACAGTGTCACTCTTATTTTTTTCTTCGATTATGATATTATTTGAAGGAATAAGAAAACTTTGTGAAATCTACAAGAATCACAAGAGCATCTTGCGGATATTACGAAGTTTTTCTTATTCCATCAGAATGTCTTTCCACTAAGTCCGGCCAAATAGGATAGAATTTTTATATATGATAGTATTTTATCTAGATTAAACCGCACAATGTTGTCCGAAATTACTTTCACTGTATGCTTAAAGTTTTTCAATTCAATTTTGGCCAACTTCAATTTTCTAAGCAAAGCTTGCAATAGCGGGCGCCATTCTCCCGTAAGAAATTCGAGTACTCGGGGTCATAAGATTTAAATTCACGACATTTGACGAAATAACAGTGAGCGGGATAGCCGAGGCCCAGAATCAGAAGCGTCGATGCCATGGTCACTGAATATAACACATCGGAGTACAGGTAAAAGTTC
The DNA here is from genome assembly GCA_000376725.2 of Ladona fulva. Lineage (NCBI taxonomy): Eukaryota > Metazoa > Arthropoda > Insecta > Odonata > Libellulidae > Ladona > Ladona fulva. The sequence goes on along the minus strand of KZ308470.1, from coordinate 803,861 downwards.
GTAAAACACAGCTTGTTATACACCTTTAAAGACGGTATTTTTAATATTACTTTTTAAGTCAGCATAACATCGAACCTTCAATTTCGCTCATCGCACAGTCATCCCTTTGCTTAACATTCATGTCATTTTTGTTTACATACGATGAAAATTCACACAGTTCGAAAGAAACGCGCACAATGGCTTGAAATAGAATCGTACCTTTTTTGTCCGGAGGTGGGTTCTGAGGTGAAGGGAAAGCAGGTTTAGCCAAATAGGGAGAGGGATGGAGCGGGTCCTTGTCTTCATTTATCAGTTTTTGCAGCTTTTTCAAAGATATGGCCACTTTATCTGGAAGATGACCTGAAATGTGGAAAAATATGGAGAAGTGAGAAGAAAAAGAACTACTTCCTTGAATTTATAAATCGACGCTCAGCCTTCAATCGCTTATGCAATCAAGAAATTATAATAATCCGAGCTCAAGGTAGTTTTTCATCAGTTAAAAGTAGGTCTGATGTGAGACAAAGTAATGATTTAATTGTAATGTCTCAATTTCTATAATCTCAAGAGTAGAATCGCTCTGAAGTTACACATTATAAGAGTCTCAATGTATATCTCACTCAATATATTAGTGCATGGCAACGTATATGAAGCTGAAATTGATTATTTTCGTATCCCAAGCAGAAACGGAAATGAAAAATGTACGTATAACAGGACTGGACTATCCAATTTGTAGTAGTAGTTTATTTATTTAGAAAGTATTCTGATATTTAAAGTTACAAAAAACAAACACTTGGAAAAACAGAATTACACAGAATGTAAGAAGTTCTCAGACATTGCAAACAGGTAGAGGAGATACAAAAATGATCAAAAGATAAGATTCTTGTACAATCAAACCTCGGTGTGCTTCGCTTGCGAGTGTTCTGCAAGACGAGCAAACATTTTTAATGCATTTTATGTAAGAGAGAGGTCTTGCAATACGTGGAGTACGTATTCGCTGTTTTGTCTGCCGTCACGTGATCATTGCTTCCCTAATAATCATTATTATGTGTATGAATATTTTTAGGCTTTGGAATGGTTTGGAATGTCTGAATTTTCATTATTTCGTATAGAAACATCCCTTTGATATTCGAGTGATTCAGATCGCGAGTTTCCGGAACGAATTATGCTCGCAATCCAAGGTTTGACTGTACAAAAATTTCAAGACCATTGTATGCGAAAAAGGCTGGGACCCGAATTTATCCCGCATACGTCCCGTATTTTACGTCTTGGACGTCGTAAATGTTTCGGTTTTGCGCTATCGGTCTCTAACGACGCTTTATACATCTCATCTCGTACATTATCAGTTCTTCGATCACTTACGAAAGCTACGGCGAGAAGGTAGAAATAAAATATAAGCCCCTTCATTCCAAATAAATGAATCATTACGTTCAAGCGACGATATCCACTGTTTCATTTGATTTGCCCTCAAAAAAGCATAATGAACATTATAATAGCCCCCAATGTAAAGCTGTTTCCCCAACTACGGATAGAAAGATATAGGACTATCTTTGTCCGCAGACATATATCAAAGGGAACGCCTTTGGCAATTCAATATCCGTTTCTTAACGCAAGAATTGTCGCTGGTCTTCTAAAACTAAATAAATATTTCGAAGCACTGATAACACAACACTAAACATTAAGTAGCCGCGCCCAGATACAAGCGACTGATTATAAAAGATGGTCAATCAATAGTTATGTTTGTAAAATATTCAGCTCGAAGGCCGGTTGAAACCTCACATCCTCTTCGATTAGCTGCCGATGGCAGGAGGGTAGGGAGGCATAATAAGCGAGATAAGGATTGAGGTAGTTTGGTAACTTTTCGAAAGAGGTTTACATGGGGTGGTTTTAAAAAAAAGTTTTTCAGGTCACTTTCCGAAAAACTTAATAGCTAAAATTCGGAAAATGAATAGGATTATTGGGTATAGTTCATATTCAAGCTTAAAAACTTCTAAATTAATCCTTGGTTCGATGCCAGGGCAAGTTAATTTTGACTCCATAAGAAATGTACAGGAAACTCGGACAAGCTACTTTGAGCTACTTCCCGTTTCGATTTTGCCTCGATACCTTAATGTTAGTTATTAGAGGAGCATCGAAACCGCAATATGAATGGCCATCTACGGCGGTTTTGTATGGCGGGGGGTGTATGGATACTTTACCTAAGTTACCCTACATGGTATTTTCGTATATGGCGTCGTCTTAAAACCCAACGGATAGATTGGGATTTATAAGTCGCCGCATACAGCCATATCTCACCTAATCCACCCTATACGGTACTTCCCTATATGGTGTCGTCTTGAAATCAAACGAATAGATTTAGATGTGTACGTTGCCGCAAGCAGTTCGACTCCAGACGTGTCAAACGATTTCTAAAAGAAAGCAACTACAGCTCACTTTTGTGATAAAAGTGAGCTGTAGATGCTTGTACAGCAGCAGGACAGCGTGACAGCAGGGTTTCTTTCTTTTACAAGATTAAATATTTCAGATGAATTTTTCTCCTAACTTACGTGTTAACCTATTTCCACAGTATCACGGATTTTCTTTTTGAGGTAAATTATCCATCACGAATCTTTAGATTTTGGGTAGCCACTATTTTAATTATTATGCAAAAAGATTTTCCTTCACAGAAGGACGAGTTCTGCTTCGGATGTGGTATTTATACTGTTACCTTCTTATCGTTGTTTAATCGATTATTCTGTCGAAAATATTTGACGTACGCACGGCTGGTGTATTTGTGAAGTTGGTGGTCTATGTTTGGGCTGTTTTATTTGTGATTTAAAACTTTTTGTTCTCTACTTAGTTTCTTTGGCTTGTCATTTGTGAAGTAGTTAATGTGGGTTTGGGTAGTCTTCTTTCATGATTGGCGTTTGAATTTGTTTGTGCTCTGTACTTAGTTTCTTTGACGTACTAATTGGGAAGTTGAAGGTATGGGTTGGGTGGTTGTTTTTTGTGATTGTCGTTTCAATTCAATTTGTCGTTTGCATTCTCTGCTTAGTTTCCTTGGATAGCCACTTACGAAGTTGGAGGTCAATTTACTATATTTTTACTTTTCTGTTGAAAATCATCGGGCAATTTGCTAATATTTAATAATTCGTCATATAGGTACCATAAGTCATGCTCGATGTCACCAGGCGAGAAAAAATTCAGTTTACTAAATGAACGCTCTCCGATAAAATTTGTTGTGGCAAAAGTTAAATAAATTAAAGGAATAGTTTTTACACTTTTGTGAAATCTCTTAGGTTGACCAAAACTTTTTTCCAGTTGAACAGAAACAATTGAAATAAGAAGGGCTGCACATACGAGTATTCAGTACATACACACACCTGTTAAATTACTGTCATAGAAAGTTATAAAATTGTATAATATTCAATAACACTTATCTTTGCATGACATAATATTCAATATTTAATGTATTTGTCGATGAAGGTTTGGTTGAAAGAAAAGTTACGTTTTATATTTTTAAAAGTGGTTTAGATTGATGAATCAGGAAATAAATTTTCGGTATTTGATAAGAACAATATCTTTCGATAAATGATATGCAAAAATTCAAGGCAAATTTTTGCACATTTCAAGACATAGATACATTCTTGTTTAAATAATAAAAAAGAATTTTTCGGCAGTGATCAATTAGGCACCCCCTGCCATTCGCCGAAAATGCGGCTTGTAGGGTACATGCGTAAAAGTAAATTTACTAAACAGAAAAAATATTAAATTAGAAGCTTCATCATTTTGACACCCCATTCACAAAAATGAGCAGATCAATAAAGCACTCCTAAATGATCGTGTGTGAAGTGTGGGTTTCATTACCCGCATCGCCCTTTCTTATCCGGAATTTCTGAGAAATAAACATTAACAAATTTATGAGGCTAAAAGGTAATCGTTTCTGTTGAATAAAATCTGTTTCCCCTTTTCATTGAAGAAATATAGTTAAGATTCCTTCCAAGGAATTTGATATGAACGATTACCTTTTAGCCTCATAAATTTGTTAATGTTTATTTCTCAGAATGTCCAGATAAGAAAGGGCGATGCGGGTAATGAAACCCAAACTTCCTCCAACCAATTCCATTATACATATATTTGTTGCGTTACGCATTGTTTATTCGTAATCTGTAGAACGGTACGAGTGGTTTGATACCCATTACCTACCTATTCACACACATATGTAGCATACTCCTCCCTCCCCCACCTCCTCCGCCTTACAAAT
>KZ308470.1:780653-797866 GCA_000376725.2 Ladona fulva | reverse complement strand
GTATGTTGGGGTGGTGCCTACCATTCTAATATTCGTTGCTTGCAAGTTTCACAGAATAAAGTAATTAGAATAATGATGCGAGCAACGAGGATGGAGTCATCTTTTCCACTTTATGTTAACCTAAATATATTGCCATTAAGATATCTTTTTGTATTTAAGGTGCTAAGAGTGTTTTTTAATCGTGGTGGACATATCAATAAGCCCTGTTTTTATTCTTATAATCTAAGAAGGAATTTTTGTTTTGATATAACCAAACCTAATGTCCAGCTCTATAAACAATGTTATTCTTTCTTAGCTCCTAAGTTGTTCTCCACGATACCAAAGGACATTTCGTCCTCTGCAAATGAAAAAGTTTTCATTCGCAAATTGAAAAATTGGCTTTTTCTACAAAAAGATTTGGAAGATCTTCTAAAATAATTGATTTACAATGCCTTTTCTCACTATATTTAGTTTGTAATTTTTCTTTTGTTTCTGTATTTTCCAAATTATAGTGTATTTTGCTACCGAATACGTTCTATGTTTAAAGTGTTGGCAATCCCTATAAAAGGTTCTTCAGGGATGCCTAATTTCACTTATATTTGTTTATTTTTTTTGGATTTGTAATCTTGTGTGTGAAATAAATTTATTATTCATTCATTCATTCATTCATAAGAAGGGCTACACATATTCTGTACATATGAATCATCATGATGTGAATGAGGCTTTCCATAAATGTATCCACACACACCTGGCAAATTACTGTCATAGGAAGTTATAAAAAATTATAATATTCAATAACACTTATCTTTGCATGACATAATATTAAATATTTAATGTATTGATGAAGATTAGGTCGAAAGAAAAGTTACGTCTAAAATTTTAAAAGTGGTTCAGATTGATGAATAAAAAGAATACATTTTCGATATTTTTTAAGAATAATATCTTTCGATAAATGATATGCCAAAATTCAAGGCAACTTTTTGCATATTTCAAGACATAGATACTTTCTTGTTTAAATAATAAAAAAGAATTTTTCGGCAGTGATCAATTAGGGAAGCAGTGTTCAAGCACCCCCTGCCATTCGCTGAAAAGCGGCTTGTGGGGTATATGCGTAAAAGTAAATTTACTAAAGAGAAAAAATATTAAATTAGAAGCTTCATCATTTTGACACCCCAATCACAAAAATGAGCAGATCAATAAAACACTCCTAAATGATCGTGTGTGTCCCTACGATGCAAATCATCATAACTGCAAATGCTAAAATCTTATAAATTTTTTCCTTATCATATAGTCTAACATGAATTGTTAACATGTATCTTATAAGGGTTTCAATTCCCAATGTATTTTTATGGGAAACAATATGAACTCGGTTTAAACAATGGAATTATAGACCAGGGGGTGTTTGTATAAGACCTCAAAATTGTACTAACTTTTCGTTTATTTCATCAGAATTCTCGCAATTTCGAACAGAAAACGACCTTTGACGACCATAAAAATAAACATTAATCAGTATTTATCCTTTTGGTGCTTGTCCCGATTTCATGCAATTATTCTCTCTAATTTAATTTTGCGAAAGAAAGAGCGATAAAAGAGAACGAAAATCCATGAGCACGGATTCAACAATTGGCTTGATCATCAGGGGACCGGTTGTTTACAACCACAAAATATTTGTGTATTTTATCAAAATTCTCGCATTTTCGAATCAAAGACGATGTTCCACCACCAAAATAAGAATTTTAATTTAATTTCCCTTCTTTTTATGCTTTTCTCGATTTCGTACGGCTATTATTTCTAATTTAAATTTGCAAATTAAATAACCCTGCGAGCGATAAAAGTGAGTTTTAGATGCTTTCTTGTAGTAACTCTTTAACTCGTCTGGAGTCGAACCGGGGACAATAAGGGAGATAAGCAGTAACCTATTATCCTCGCGAGGAAGAAATTTAGTAATATACCAATTTTAAAAGTTCAGCTACATTTAGTTCTAGAGTTATTGAGAAAAATAGAGATGTCACCTCTTCTGGAGTCGAACCGGGGAAAGTTGGGTAAACAAATAGTATCTACCCGTCCAATACATACTTTATCATCCTACCAAATTTCATGAAAATTGGTTGTTAAGTTTTTGCGTGATGCGATAACAGACAGACAAGAATTTAAAAAACAATATTATGAAATATATTTATAATATAAAACTTATTTTGCTGTGTTAACTAAATAGTAGAGTGCAGAGTGCAAACTGTACTCCCTGCCGGTTAAGTGCTCCGTGCCTCTTACCCCGGGATGATTTAGAATACCATCTGCTGCACGGAAATAAACCCTCCTATGTTCTGTTTCGGCCCAACAGACAGAATGATTTAAGTCAAAAGTATGCAAGCAACTTTTACTCGTATTGCTGAAAGGCTTCTCTAGACCTGAAGAGGTCCAATCGTTCGTATTATTCTTTACTCACGCAAAGTAATTTCTTATTCCCTTTCATGAATGTGAAAACTGGTCTTCTCTTTACACGCTTCCACTTTCCACTCTTTTCTTCTTTTGAATATTCTTGGTGAGGCCTTTGACAAATGGCTTGAGAAACTGATTTTCTGAAATTGTTCTCCTTTGTCTTCCTTTTGAGTATTGAGACAATTAGGGTTTCGTGTAGATCCACTGACCTCTCTCCTGTTACGTAATTATCACAGTCTAGTTTGTTCTATTAATTTATTACTCTATTTCATAATATTTTTAGAGTTTATATGATATAACCTCCATGGCCTTTGACTTCCTTATCCGAATTTAACTTCCTTAGTTAACAGCTTCAAATTCTACTCAGAAAATGTGGTAGCATTTTTAAACTTCANAGCCATAAACGATGCACATGCATTAAAACAAATTTTTGATCACAGAAAAAAATTTCATCACAAAAGAGAAAGAGAGATAGTTTAAAACGTAGAGAATAGCAATAAATTACAATAGATAACAAGCAATCAGAGAAGTATAGACATATTTAGAAATTAACCTTAAAATCACAAAGTTGCAAAGAAGGTCGTCAAGGCGTATGAATATCGAACGTGAAGTTAGTATAAGATATGTTTTTATGTACAAGAAGGCTAACAAGAAAAACGTAAGAAAATTTAAAGGGAAAAGAAATTACATATAAAAAGATGAAAGAAGAGAGTGATAAGGAGGATATGAATAAGAGTTCATAGATTAGATTACAGTGTCAGCACAATGTTGTTCCTGGAAGATTGTTTGGAATAACGCTTTTTAAAAGAGGCTAAGGAAGGAGAATTCTGTGTGGGGGAGTGCATTCCACTGTCTGCAAGCAGTGACATGAAATGATTTATTACATATGACGGCAGACACTCCTATCTATGGAGCTAAAAGCGGTGGGTTTTTAATCAACTCATTTTATTGATCAACTTATTTGATTGCTAAAATCTGAAAAATATAAACGTTTTTTTTGGTGTTAATTTCATAATTATAAAAAACAAGATATACCTTGTGATGCAGTATATCAGCAATTTTACTCGAAAGTTATTCTGTAGCCATCCTATTTCATAATATTTTTAGAGTTTATATGATATATCCTCCATGGCCTTTGACTTCCTTATCCGAATTTAACTTCCTTAGTTAACAGCTTCAAATTCTACTCAGAAAATGTGGTAGCATTTTTAAACTTCATTTATGTCATCTCGCCCTATATATCACTATACTAAGGAATAATATTCTAAGATTAAGAATGAAACAGGATGTCTTAATGATGCATTTTCAACTTGAGAGTAAATTAGGCATAGAAGAATTTACACCAAATGTTGATAATATCCGAGAATGTGGTTTTTCAACCATAATAGAGATGAATTTGATTAATTAATAAATTCTAAACAATTCCTTATAAGTAATTCTATCGTAATTATGTATTTAAGATTTACAACTAAAAAAGGGGAAAATTAAACAAATTTATAAAATATAGACGTAAATTCTGCTGTTTATATCTTGATCTATCTATGTCTATGTATATTACGATGAATCACTAGCATTTTGCAAAAGAGAATTGCTTTTGAAGAATTAAAAAAGGATGATGGTAAGTCATCCTTTCTTACCATACTCTAACCCCTGCAAACCTAAGAACCGTCGAAAACCAGTGAGTACTAATAAGTGCTTTCCTGGAAAATTACAAAAGATGAGTGGTATACTTCCGAGCATTAAAGTTGGCAGGTAACCTGTTGTGTTATAAGCTCGGTAAAGGAAAATTAGTCTTTCGGAGTAACTTTTCGAAACCTTTCGAAATGAGTGCGGTGCTGTTTTTGTTCGAATCCGGTTTCCTGAAATGTCATAGCGATTCATTCTTTGCTCTCACTTGCCTAAAGTTACTAAACATATACCTCCACCGCTATTTTCCTTCTTACCAGCAAATTACGTAGTACCAACTTGTAATGTTAAGTGTTCTGTTTGACCGATAGTGTTCTGTTTGACCTGACAGACCTTGCCCACAGACTTTTGTAAGTGACTGTACATATTGCTAACCTCGTCCTATAAACATACGATAATGGAGCATTTGTTATTTGTCTTTTGGTGCAAGATATGGTTAAGTGTATCTTTCGCTTATTTTCGTCGAAGCGTTGTACATGTCATTGATGATTTGAAAGCCACTGAGGTATGAGTGATGCTGAAAAATGGCATTAATTAAAAATGTTTTTCTATAGAATGTTAAGAGGTGTTACTTGTAGAGTTATTGTGTTTCACTTACTTGGAGTTGTTCCACTTCATAACATTTGGTCTCGGTGAGAAAAGCCAGGGCAAACTACCTCACTCCTTATCTTGCCTATATTTATGTACTCTGTAAGCCACCATTGGCGTGTGTGTATTAACAATTTACCTAATCTATCTTATTAGCTTCTCTGATGCTATGCGAAAAGTACGACCAGAAGTAACTATGTATCTGTTTTAGCGATTATTTCCTTGTAACGGTTGGTCGTCGCCTCTCGAAGATCGCGCTCACCGTTTACCCGAAAGACAACATCTTTTATTTCGCCTGAAAATTCAGGACCGATGGATTTCTTTCATCGGTTCTTTCATCGGAAAGCTTTTGTCAGTAATCAGATCTTCTCTCCTGCAGCGAGTTCTACCAAAGTGATTTTATCATGGCTGTAAGGATACTACTTTCTGAGTACTGTCGAACCTGAAATCTCCACTGACAAAACGGGCTGCTCTAAATAGAGTTTAAATGCGAGTAAAATATCGCGATGCATTACTTGCAAAGACCCTCATCCACCGCACCTCTACTATCACGGACGGTTGGGCCTACCTAGAATCGATCGATCGGTTCAGGGGATTCAAAACAACATGTGGAGGAAAGATCTTAGGAGGGTCTCTTCCAATAGGAGCAATCTCATTCCAACCTTTCTTCACTTTTTTTTTATTTGGATCCGTTTAAACTTATCCTGACATCTCTCGTTCCCAGGATAACTTCGACCGAGGAACCATGCATTCAAAGTTTGAAGGACGAGGAAAGAAATGAGGGAAGGTTATGTTAGCACAGCGCGGTTGATAGGTTCCGGACCAATAGATGATTTTTTTGACTTCTGTTTTCATGGAGAAGAGATCTGAAAATGGAAAGGAATTCATTTCGCTAAATAACGAAAGCGAAAATCTAGAAAAAAATGCATTTTGGGGCTGTGAATGTACAATAAAAACTGGTAGAGAAACGGATAACACGAAGTGAAGTAGTGGTCTTCTCCAACTTTTAATTCACATTAAGTCTCTTAACGCGAAACTGTTGACACGAAGAACACTTAACACAGAATATGTTCCGATCCGCAGTAAAAATACTATCGCAATATTTTCCGATAATAGGGAGCGGCTGGGATTTCAATCGACATAAAAATTATCATTATGTATTTTCAACTGGGTTTTTACCGATACATTTTACTGTTATTTTGTAAACAGCAGAGTAACAGAATTAAATTTTTTGAGTCCACCGGTTGAAAGTTATATTAATTTAATAAATGTAAAGTTATGATGCTTATCAATATTCATACACCCGTCTTTATTGGGCGAAATTGGGACTAAGATTACAAAAAAATGTGAAATATATTTACATAGAGAGAGAGAGAACAATATGTACAAGCTATAAAATATGTACATACATTTAAAAAAATTTTATCACAGAAAAAAATTTCATCACAAAAGAGAAAGAGAGAGAGTTTAAAACGTAGAGAATAGCAATAAATTACAATAGATAACAAGCAATCAGAGAAGTACAGACATATTTAGAAATTAACCTTAAAATCACAAAGTTGCAAAGAAGGTCGTCAAGGCGTATGAATATCGAACGTGAAGTTAGTATAAGATATGTTTTTATGTACAAGAAGGCTAACAAGAAAAACGTAAGAAAATTTAAAGGGAAAAGAAATTACATATAAAAAGATGAAAGAAGAGAGTGATAAGGAGAATATGAATAAGAGTTCATAGATTAGATTACAGTGTCAGCACAATGTTGTTCCTGGAAGATTGTTTGGAATAACGCTTTTTAAAAGAGGCTAAGGAAGGAGAATTCTGTGTGGGGGAGTGCATTCCACTGTCTGCAAGCAGTGACATGAAATGATTTATTACATATGACGGCAGACACTCCTATCTATGGAGCTAAAAGCGGTGGGTTTTTAATCAACTCATTTTATTGATCAACTTATTTGATTGCTAAAATCTGAAAAATATAAACGTTTTTTTTGGTGTTAATTTCATAATTATAAAAAACAAGATATACCTTGTGATGCAGTATATCAGCAATTTTACTCGAAAGTTATTCTGTAGCCATCAAATCCTTTAAAGAATGATATCTTACTATAAATAAGATATATGTTAAATTTTTAGCAAATTCAAATATTCTTACTTAGAAGCGATCAGATGTAAAAATATTTAATATGCCTTTTTAAATAAGTTAAATTAAGTCTCGTATTTTTGTTACTAATCCATCATATTCATCAAAATCGTGTACATATTTATCTATCTTATGTCTGTAATTTTCGTAAGAAATACCCATAAAGTTGATTCAGTTGTACCCAATTTTCCTTTTGAATATTAAATTAGAAATAAAGGCAGTACGAAATAAGGATAGGTGACGTAAAAAAGAATATTCATAATTGATTCTCATTACATTCAACGGGTATTGTTTGCAATACGAAATCCCGAAAATTTTGACAAAATGGATAGAGCAACCAACCGGAAATTGGGAGACCCGTGTTCGAGTTTCGGTGCCGTCAGACTTTTTTCATGCCCGTTTCTTATTGGGATTTTTCCTAGGTGCACGCCTTTTCGTGCCAAGTCACTTTAACCCTTTTCATTGGGAGTTATCCTTAAAAGGGGATTCTCCTTTCCATCACTTTGTGTGTTCGGTGCCTCTGTGAGGTCGTGACTGTGAACGATGCCGCTTTATCGGACGTAATCACGCGCCCTTGCTCACTAAGTCTCCCAAACGGTATGGAGAAATGTTCTGGCCGGATAGCTCAATGGATAGAGCAACCAACCGGCTATTGGGAGACCTGGGTTTGAGTCCCGGTTCCGTCAGACGTTTTTCATGTCCGTTTCTCCTTGGGAAAATAAATCTATTCTTCGTCATATTTATGACTTAAATTTATTGAATCAATAAATTGCTGTCAATGAAATGTTGGTTGCTAGGACAGTTGCCCGATACGATCTATTCCTGAGTTCATTTACACCGGAATCGAACGCAACAACGGCAGTACCAAGAAGAGAAGGAAATATACGATAAGCTTCGAAATATATAACAAATTAGTAATACCAAAATATTACAATAATAAAGCAGAATTCAGATGTAGCCCTCGTTTAATCGGAGTGAGATAGAATTTCGTTGCCATTAGTCTTTTAGTGAATGAAAGAATAAATGTTTCATTTTTGACGACACGAGCAGCTATCGTTTGATTGGAATACAAGTCAAGGATTTCAAAATGAAGATAAATAGCAAACATCGTAAACGAGAGCAACATATAGATGGATTGGTAGTCCAACGGTAATATTTATTTCTGCAACCACCATCATACATGTAACGAGTATCTCGTACAGTCATTTGCAAAATTCCATGGGCAAGTTTTGTCGCTGATCTAGCGGTCAATCAGTGCACTCAAGATTTCTGTTGGTACTATGTGATTTTCAGATATAAAGAGGAAAATAGTGGTGGGGGTATATGTTATGGAAATTTAGGCGGGTAAGGGCAAAGAAGTTTGAATTTCAGGGAACCGGATTCGAAGACCTCGCTCATTTGGAAAAGGCCTCGAAAATTTGTTCCTAAAGACAGATTTCCCTTTATCCAGCTTATAATAGAACAAGTAACATTTCAACTTAAAATATTGGAGGAATGTCACTCGCCTCTTGTGGTTTTCCGATAGTACTCGCTGGTTTTCGTGAGTTCTTGGGATAACAAGGGGATAGCGTGTGTCAAGAAATGACAACTTTCTATCATACTTTCTTAATTCTTCTTAATCCAGTTCTCTCTTGCAAAATGCTAATGATTCATCGCGATATACTATGGAGTTCGAGATATAAACGGCAGAATTCCCATATTTTATGAATATTTTTAGATTTCCCACTTGCAATGTTGTAAATCTCAAAGAAGTATTTACCCTATAATTACTTAAGAATAAGGGGTTTAATCGCTCAGAATTCGATAATTAATTAAATAATTCTCTATACTGGCTGGAAACCCTCATTCACTGACAGTATTAATTTTTTTGTGGATGATTTTCCTTCGTCTAATTTACTTCAAAAGATTGAAAACGCTCGATAAAGACATTCTGTTTCATTCCTCATCTTCAAATACGGCTTCTCAGTATAGCGTCATAGAAATCTATGTGACATAAACAAAGTGTAGAAATACGACCATATTCTCTAAACCGAATTTGGAGCTATTAACTAAGGCCTTAGGACAAGGAAGTCTCTATTAATCATATACCATGAGAATTAATAATAATATTGAATATACCATGAGAACTAATACACATATTGTGAAATACGTCAGTGAAATTGTATTTTATTATGGTATTGTTTTATTGTGCATCCTTTAGTGAAATATATCCGATAATGAAATGCTGCGTAATGAAAAATGTACTGTATACTAATATTTCTGAAAGTAGTCTAAGGTTATTTGTATTATTTTTGGTGAATCCATACTATTTGTACTTTGCCTACGTATAATAAACCATACTACTAATACTTCCTTACTAATACACTATTCTAAGTTGTTGTTTTTACAACAAACGCAACTGATAGTAAGCTATGCTGAAACTGTTCAGGAGTGCTCTTTACATCGTTTCTATAAAGGGTTCTCGAGGAATGTTGTAGAAGTATTAGCTTCCACTATGGCTCTTAGGGTGTGATTTGATTTTAACATGGCTCAAGCATTTAAAGAAATACATTTCCTATGCTTCTTCTGAAGCTCCCCTCGGATCGTAACAGTCTCAGTCTGTGGAGTCAAAGACGTTTTGCGCAATAGGGTTTCACCGCCACTTCCGCCGCTTTACTGCAAGATGAGCGGTCACATCTGATGCTCTTTCATTCGCTAATAATCGCCAAACGAAGATCTCTCATTTTAAGAGGGCAGACGGAGGGTTGAACGATTTGCGCGAATCTATAGACCGAATGCCATGGGATAAGATGAAGCTACAGTCGATCGGATAGATAACAAGTTGTTCTCCGTAGAATTTCACCGTTTACGCCCTCTCATGCCGTGAGAGTTGCAATAGATGCACAATAGTATATTGGCATGTGCTGGCACATAATTGAATCTTAACCGGTAAGGTTTTCGGTGAGCTGAGCAATTTTCGATGGATTTTATTTATTTCATACAATTTATTTCATACAAATACATATTAAGCGTTTTCTTGGACGTGTTTAACAGTTGAACTAATAAAAAATTACTTTGATACGTATTCAGAAAAGGACCTCGAAACTTATCGAGTTAGGGAGCTTTCTTTGGAGGAAAGATCAAAGGAGTAAAGGGGATGTTACAATACTATAAATGCCGGATTCACTTTCACTAAAGCAACACTCGATTTCTGATTCATTGGCATTAAAATCGCCTCTTTTTGTGCGCTTTTAAACTCCTATCTTTTAATGCTAGAAGTCAGCCGATACAAATTTGGCTGGCTGGCAAATTTACCTTTGCCTGCCATCATGTTTATGGAGAATACATTAAACAAACTCGCAACAGTAGCAGAGAGTTAGAAGCCAACAGCGGAATATCCCAAAGGCCCAGTTTCGAAATGCAAGAAAGAATATTCCATTCCGACGCTTCCTTGAAAGCTGTTGAACATCTTGACAGATAATTTTTACGTTTATTGAAACATCATTAATTTCACCGCTTTCAGTAATAAAAAGATCTCTAAATCCACTTGCAGTGCATCGAGCTTCTTATTCGTGAATTCGATAAAATGCATTGGCGTTTTCTCATATATAAAATGCACAAATGAAAATACAGTGGATATAAAATTGTCAAAATATTATTAACTCTACATGAATGCATTCTCAACCTTTTCAAAATTGCTCTTATGGTTTCAATGAATGAGTATTTAATGAAGTATTCTTTCGTGCATTTCCATGAGTGATGTTACTATGCGTTAGTTAGGCCTCATAAATGCATGTAGTGCATGGGACCCTCTCGGAAAGTGTTGTAATCGAGAATTAGAAAAGGTACAACGAAAGGCGATACGTTTTGATACGAAACTCGGATTGTGAAGAGAATTGTTGGTAGGAGCGAAGGAATAGTCCGTGAGCGATGTTACGTTGCGTTGGTCAGGCCTCATCTGGAATATGCGAGTAGTGTATGTGGGCCCTGCAGAAAAGTGTTGTATTCGGGAAATAGAAAAAGTACAGCGAAAGGCCATACGTTTTGTAAAGAATTGTTACGATAAGTCAGTGAGTGTTACGCAAATGCTTCAGGACGCAGAATGGGAATCTTTAGAAGTTAGGAGATTTAAACAAAGGTTTCATTTACCTTAATAAGTTCGGAGAAAATACATTTTTAGAAGATGTAACTGATATCATGCGTTCTCCCTGTTTCATAGACTGCTCTGATACTTCGAGGAAAATTAAAAAAAAAAGATTTCAGAACTAATAGTTTCAAGAATTATTTTTTTCCGAGAACGACACGCGAAAGTAAATGATTAGGGAAATAGAGTCAAGGATCCCCCCCTGCCATACGCCGAAAGGCGGCTTGCAGGGTACATAAGTAGTTGAAATAATGCAGAGAATGAATTTCAACGAAAACGTAGTATTCATGTTTAATGAACAACTTTGATAAAAATCATCATTTAACTCGCATGGAATATTTTACGATTAAGGAAGTACGTGTCGCGACTTGCGAATCCAACCACTGACACCAAACATTGAATAGATGACAAACGAAAAACAAAAAACCTTGCATAATAATATACTACGAATATATGTGGCGTAACAAATGATAAAAATCTATAAAATGCCTATTTATTTTCATTAATTTTTTTCTATGCAAGCAGAATCCCAATATTCGTATCTTAATGTAGAAATTCACTAGCAAAAATGTAAATTATTTTCTTGTTCTTAACCACTATTTAGTAATTATATGAGCTAAAATTGAAAATTGCGTAATATAGATGAAAAAATAAAGGAAAGAAATATTTTACTTATTGGATGATAAATAACAAAAATAATTAATTTTAGATAAAAAGTATTCTCAGAAATAAAGAATAAAAAATTTAATAAAGTGCAAATATATTATCATGAGAAAAATCATAATTTTAACCCTGTGGTTAAGCCATTTCTATTAATTATATTTTGGTAAGGTTTATAGTATTGAAATTGGATTGAAACTTTCTACATACTATCTTTGAATTCGATATCCTAACCTTCTCAATTGCATCCCATGTAATTTGCCGAAGTATATTAAAATTACACTTAGTCTTTGGCTGACAATGAGACCAAAGGGAACACTTCCTGTGAGAAAGTGCTTCTCTATGCTAATGAGATTCAAAGGCGGAAATCCTCTGTGAAGCTACTTTCTTCGTCCAATTGAAAGCCAACGCAAATAGGTACAAAAGTGAAATTTCATGACCCTCTCAAGTGAGTTCAAGTACCAAATCCTTGCTTTCATCCATTACACTTGCAGATAGAAACGTATAGTTTCTAACCCCGTAAGACAAACTTATCAAGGAAATGGCATTAAGTCTCTACCTATTTAAATCAAAATTTGGGCCATTGACAACTGAGTTAATACATATCATAGAATGAAGTATTATCGAACAAATATGTGGCTTGTTCTTACTGTCAGAAAGAATATATAACATTCCTCTTAAATTAATCTTGTTTGGCAATATGGAAGAGTTTAAGACTATTAAGACTTCTTCCCAATTCGGAAAAACCAAGTAACGCATGTAATCGTTGTATTAGTTATAGTAACGACAACTGAATTGCAACAGAGAAAGTACACAAAATAATCTTTTATGCAGATCGAGGGAGAAGCTTCGGTACACTACATTCGTTTGTTTTTTCTAAAATTAGAGAAAAGAAAATAGATAATAGATGAATCAATCAAGAGATAGGTACTGGAAGAGGTGTCAGATAAGGACGTCGCCTGTCACCAACTCTCTCCAATATTTATGCTGAACTAATCAATGCAGCTCTAGAAAAGGGAAGAGGTGTTTTAGTGGTATAAGAAAGAATAAAGACGGTGAAATATGCAGACAACCATGAGTTGTATGAAATATTAATTATAAAATTTAACGTATGCTTTTTACAATATTAATAAGTAAGATAATTACCCTTACCACCTAGTCAGAGAGCCAAATTGCAACAAATAAATAATTAATTCAAATCCTGCCATGGGATCTTGCTATTTCCTTTGCTCTATTCCATAATGAATTATTCTACGACTCTTTCCCTCACAGAGGAGGGTTTACGTTTAAATACTGGTCCTGCAAGTCACTAGAGGCGTATGGCCTCTTCTGTGGAAACACCGATATCCCTCTCTAACTCTCCTTTGCAATTAGCTACTCTGATACTCCGCGAAAGAATCGACCAGTCGGTAGCAGTCGGTTCTGGCGGTTCCTTTGAAACGCTTTTTCGTTCTCTCTCTTAGCTCGCGGACGTTGCTAACAGGAGTAACAAAATCAAATATCACGTCAACGAGATCTGTAGTAATAAATTTTCGAAAAGGTTCCGTCGGTAATCTACTTTTCTATCCCGAAGAGAATCCCACCCATGGAATGGACTCTATATTATAATATTTTAACATATTAGTAATGTTATACTCCTAGCTCCTAGTTTAGACATGTTCTGTATTCCTAATTACAAATAAAACATTCCTTTCTTTCCTCATAAAAATTATATTCAAATCTTCTCCTATATATACAAAGTGGCAACCTTCGTCACTCAGGCAACCTCCTATACATGCGTGTATGAGTTTGTGCTCCGGTTAACGTACAGCCACATCAGTGGAAACCGTGTGTGCTCCTTATTCATGCCCCCTGTAGAGGAAGAGAAACTCTCACAAAGCACACTACAATTGCAAATGGCAACTGAGTAAACTACTTCTCCCTTTTACTCCGGATGCCGCCGCACGTCTAAGTGATAAATAACGTTTTCTCTTTAAGGTATGCGATATGCCGACAATTTGCTTGCGTTATTTCGAAATCGAGCATGAAATAGTTGTCAAATTATTTATTTGGTACTGAATTACCTTGTATTACACTAATACACACTTTTATACATATTTCTTTTTGGCGCTTTAAAGCAGGCTATAATATTTATGTATTGGCACGATTAACACCATGCAAGCTAAATTATTTTCAATGAAGTAATTGGCTCTCCTTTATCACCTCCACTGGCTGAAATCTTTATGGACAATCTGGAAAAAGAGCTGTTTTCGTCAGAAAGTTATTTAGTCAAGAATATTCTGTACTGGCAACGTTATGTCGATGATATCTTCTGCGTTTGGGGTGGTACGACCCGCCTAATCAAATTAATGCGGAATCTACTTAATTCTCTGGACTCCAATATATCATTCACGTGCTTATATCGTACAATCCTATACATGCTACGACCTAAGAAATTGACCAGTCCTATATTTACGACTGCATGTATGCATACATATTACGACCAATAAAACCAATACACTGTAATGGTATACGGAATGTATCTTTGTACTTGTTTAGTGTTCTCCTTTTTATTTATCAGCCAATAAAAGCATAATTATATACAATACCAATAAAATAATTACTATTGAAAGAGGACCGAGATATTTTACATCGTAGTTCTTTGTATAGAAGAATAGAACTGAAAATATTTCTATCTTGTTCCTCTCTAAACGATGTATTTTACATTAAATCCAACGTATGTGCGCGAGGACTCCTAAAAGTGTTAGTTTCCGAGCAACAGAATTCACTCGTTCTGAATGTCCTCTCATCTGACCGTGAATAGATGTCTCCATCCAAGTGAACTGAGCGAGAAGGAAACCTCCAAGTTTCTGTTTATTCGACGACATAAATCTCATGTACATACATACGTATATCACTTCGCGTCCATTTTAATGCATTTCTTCTCTTCCACCTAATGACTGGAAACCCTTTCAGCGACCATATCATGAGTTTTCGTACATATAAACATAAATACCGCTTAAGTTTCCTTCAATACGTCATCTTTAAACGCCGAAAGCTGCTTCAATCTTATTCTCGACAGCCTTCTCTTACTGACAACATAGCCACGGAATTCGGTATCGATTCGACACTCTCATATATTAAGGAGAATTCTATAACTTAATTATACAAATTACTTCAGACGGGATGTGCAATAAATAATTAAATTGAATCTCCAGGAATATTGAAGCAAGAATATAATAAGAAAATGGTCGAGGGAAACTTTTCGAAATGGAAATAGCAGTTTAAAATTAGCAGAAAGGTTTCAAGAGGCTATATTGAGGGTATATATTGACCACGGTATTAAGGTTATATATTGACCACGAAGTTTCCCAATATAATATTTTGCGAAATAATTATTTGCTGTTATAATAGTCGTTAATAAATTAATAATATCGTTTAGCATGAGGAAAGAGGAGCTACATGGCTGAGAGCTAATGGAATTTTTACACGGAGATGACATTTATTCTCTGTCTTTCCTCCATCTCAGAGTTATTCCTACTGCAATCCAACATTGGGTGTATGAACCGACCATCTCACTTGACAATACAAATATGTTGAATATCATCTTCACGCCCCACAAGTAATAGCGTATATATTACCTCTGTGTTTTCGTGGTTTCTTTCCTCTCCCCTTCTCCTGTGGGCGTTTTCCCGCGTCGTGGGTTTTCCTACATAAACCTTCAGTTGAGGAGTTATTCCCCACAACCCAAATATTTGTGTGTTAGTTGCATCTATATGTATATCGAACCCATTAGTTTGTATTTATTTTCTAACTAGACTGCACATTGCTTTGTATCTACTCTTATCATCAATTATTTTGTATCTATGTTGGTCGGTTTGTTTGGATGGATAGATTTAAATTAATTGTAGTAAATTGTTTTTTTATTATTAGTGTAATATTATTATCATATAATATCTCCCGAGGTTAGGTGAAAGAGAGGCCATTTCGGCCTAACCTCGCTGCAATAGTATGATATTGATAATAATAATAATAATAATATTTATATTTTATCGACATTCAAGGTAGACACCTTGAATTAAGGACGTATTGAATTGCTACAGAAGCGCGGATTCTCGCAACTGCCTTCAAATATTAGAAGATATTCTACTTGCATTTCAAGGTGCCTTTAAAGAATAATATCCGATTAGTTGCTAGAAGTATAAGTTAAAATGTCTTCTTTAACCGATTAAGATTTAGCAAAAGTTTACTAATCATCCTTCATCGAGTGTTCAGAAAAATAATTAAAAAATCAATTAGTTATTGCTAATGATTATTGCACAACTGCCTTTACTTTACTTCGGGGGATAATTCAAAATTATTGCAGTACGATTGTAAGTAGGCTCTTTTCAGCAAAGTAGTTCACCATTTTACCATTCGTTACAGCATTAGAGCTTAAATCATCAGTCACTATAGGGAAGTAGTAGTAGCATTGTTAATATTATTGCTTCGACAGCTTAAGTCATTTCACACGCAGAACAACACCGGGAATCTTTTTCATTGAAGTCGAGCGTGTCACTCACTTGGCTACCAGGGAGCTGTGTCACCATAGGGAATGCTTAAAATTCATCTCTCCTCTTAGCAAACTCTTCCCCAAAACAAGTTGTCTTCAAATATTTTCTTCGTGGATGAACATTTTCGGATACATTGCGGAATGATTTGGTGTTCCTCCCATTAATCAATCGTCCAAATTCAACCTTTTTAAGCACTCGAGTACTCTTCTCGACAAATTCATCTTTCGAAGGTGTCTTTAAAATGCTATTTTTCTCTCGCCCTATTTTCGTCGGCAAGTTTATCAACAAGCACTTATATTTCTCTTATTTCTCAATTCCTTCACGTGTCGCGATAATACAGGAAAAATATTTCGAGACATGCTATCGAGGAACCGCGGATGAGTCAGGGTATAAAATTATGTCATTCACCAACATTACTTTCGAAAAAATTTTTAAATTATAATATGATGTTAAATCTTTTGAAATATTCAAACTTAAGTTAGATTATGAGGCGAAGAAATAAAAATTCAAAGAATTTTTTTTAAATATCATCCTTTTCTAAAATTTAAGTGTTTCTAAGTGTTATTAGTTATTCTAAGTGTTCATAAATACCGAAATTCAAAGTTGTATTGTTACAAACGTTTAAGGTCATTTGCTATTCTCAGAATGTAATTACTTGAACGTCCACCGAAAAACTTTAAGGAACTTTTCTTTGATAATCAGTCGCAAAATATCCTCGTTGTGATGAAAATCTGGAAACTGTTACCATGAGTGGCATCTCAGTTGTTTTTACATTTCCTTATTCCCAAGCCAGGAACAGTATTTAGGGGGGGTTTAGTATCAAAACATCTAGTTATTGGCCTAGTAGTTCTTAATGTCTATCTTATAATTATTTTGGTGGTGCCACCCTTGTTAGAGCTTTTTTATTTTGTTATTAAATTTCCTTATTCCCAAGCCAGGAACAGTATTTAGGGGGAGTTTAGTATCAAAACATCTAGTTATTGGCCTAGTAGTTCTTAATGTCTATCTTATAATTATTTTGGTGGTGCCACCTTTGTTAGAGCTTTTTTATTTTATTATATATATA
>KZ308470.1:759741-778913 GCA_000376725.2 Ladona fulva | reverse complement strand
TTTTTTTCCCTTATACTAAGTTTTTGTTTAGTATATCAATAGTATTTTTAATTCTTTTTTTTCTTAGGGGCAGAGCACCATAATCTATTAACTATTGGGTTGTTTACTAATACTAATTTTTTATGAAATTTTTTTACAATATTTGTGGCTTTATCTGCCAAACTACTTAACCTATGGTACCTTTTAATTTCTTTTATATTTACAAGTTTGTTTGTAGAGGTTGCTGACCTTATAACCTTGTAGTAGAACTGTTCCAGTTTTATAATGTTTTTTTTTGTTGTGCTGAAGGTGACTGGACATGCGTATAGTAGGATTGGTGTGATGAGTGCGTGTGCTAGTCTTAGTTTGGTGTTGTTTGTAATGTTTGTTTTATCATTGAATAATGATCGCTTTTACCCTATATATACTAGATTTCGATGAATAACTCCACACACATTGGAGGGAGATATACATCGTTAATTAAAATATGTATTGCAAGATATCACTTGATCGGCAAAATCTCTTCTGTTGATTACATCGATCGACATTTTTATCGAAATAAGTACCAATTAAATAGGTACTAATTCATAACTAATGAAATCTTAAAAAATGGAGAAAAACGGATGTAAAAATCGTATTTTAGAATTTAAAAAACCGTTGTCGACACGAGATCGATGCACTTATGTATACAGTAATTGTGTCTACCTTTTGCGAAGTAATTCCAATGCAATCCCATGCTGGAGCATGCACTTTTCTGTTTAAAACTCTTTCTTCTCCCTCGCTTCGTCAACTTTAATTCTGTCTCTTTATCCTCTGTCGTTTAATTTTAGTTCCCGGAATTTCAGTTTATTGCTCATAGGAAAGTGCAGCGAAAATAGAATGTAACGATTGAGAATCATCAGCGGGGCAAAGTGCTCTTTGGTCAATTACATCTTCGGCTATTGGGAACGCATCCCCGCGATCGCTGAGAGGATCGCAAGTACGTCAAAACAATCGCCGATAAGAGTCATATCTAGATACCATAAACATGACATGACTTTAAAGTGTCTACGAATAAAATCTTGACTCGAATGTGATACATTCACATACGTATATACGTCACTATTCTCTGAGTGATGGAACTCGAGATTTACATCTTGAATTTAATACACTTCCACAGTTGCAACGAATTAGTAAATCCCACAAAATATGTAAGTAACGAAAAATTACTACTGAAAGAGAAGAAAATTTTTGAAAAAATAAAACCCAGAGATGTTCATCAGTTAATTAGTTGCCAGCAATCAATTTTAAATATGTGAAGTGACGGAGTGCTTAGTTTGTTAGCGGTCTAACCCTAAGGTCCTTAACTTGAGAGCACAACTTCACATTTAACCCGCTATCTTCACAAAAAAGAAGTAAATTTCGAAACAAATAGCGACACTAAGAAAGTAAGGGACACATCGAAAGAAAAAATGAAGTAATACAAAAAACTGTAATATTATATTAACAGAAAAAAGCCAAATATTACTTTTTTATACTAACAGAAAATGGACTAGTTAAAATCTGCATATAGAATGCAATTGAGTACCTCAGTAAGCCAGTGATTCTGAAGTCTCTTTAAGTCAATGATGAGCCGTTCGAGTCCATGGGCATTGATCAGCAATAATTTCAATGCACATTTTACCCAATTTAGTAAATACGTTAATGTTGAGGCGCCTTTCTGATTGCATGCTAATCTTTTTCGACTAGCAAACGTAATACTTACTAATAAGCACACAAAATTTGAGGAAAATTAAATGGCTCAAAGAATTTGAAAAACTCGGATCTAAAACAAACTAATCATTGAAATTGTAAAAAAAATTACATGCATAATCATATATTACAGATATTTTCGAGCGATAACGATTTTCAGCCGAACGTTTCGCATAAATTTCTAAAACTTACCTTCCGGAAATTCAATTTCCGTTTAAGAAATCTTCATGCTGCAGTGGCCAGACGTGCCCCATTTTGCGATATAACGCCCTATTTTCATATTATTAATACGAGTTAAATTCATTAAACACACCTTTTTTATGTATTATGTATATAAAATATCCCTGCGATAATTTATTGTGGCGATGCACTCTTAAAGACACGAATAACAACTATTTCGCATTTATTTAGACCTTTGTAGGATATAATGCGATTATTCCCTTAGCAAAAAATTAATGTTTAATTAAACATGTACAAAGCTTAACGTTGACTACCCAGTAAAGTTGCTTAAAAACCTCAAAATATGCACAAAGATACCCCAAAACAATCATTTAGATTGGCTGCCCTGCGTCATGCATTGAATTTACTCGATTAAAAACGAAAAAAAACACGGCACTATCGACGGTTTTCCTTTCTCCGTGCCCCAAAGCGGAGCTCTCATAAACAAGTACGGCAAAGCGTGAGTTGAAAGAACGCACCTCTTTTTTTCCTTTGTCCCATCCGTGACTCACTTTCGTGATTATCGGAGGCGCGAAGATCACTGCGCAGGCGCCGAGGCAATGCGAAGTGGAGTCTTTGGAGTGTCGTGGGCAGTTGGAGGTGAGCGGCTGAGCTCAGCAGCAGGCGGTCGCGCTGAGGTTCCTCGGATAGCCACACTCTGCCTGGAAAGCAGTTTACCGCCGAGGATTACCACGGGTCGCAGGTCAGAGCGCTACGCCCCCGACCCGATTTAATCGGACCGTCGCGAAAGTTAACGGATGAGCGCGGAAATACCCATGTCCACCAATATAAAAGCCGTTTTAGATCGCTCAATGTTTTCTTCGATTGATGTCGACACCGTAATTTGCGGCGATTGTTGATTTCGTCGACTAGAAGGGTATTGTCGTTTCCACAAACTGAATGATTGACATATTTTAAATTTGTGTTTCACCTCGAAATAGTCTACGAAGGTAGATTATGCGAAAAGTGACTGTTTATCTAGTCGCTAAGAAGGTTGTTTACATTGCCTCGCCGGTATCCATGCCCTGTTTTTATCAACTATCTCATTAAGCTACCTTGTTTAGACGATGTGTTTTACACGATAGTTATTTCCCCAAATGTTTCCACATAAAATGGTACCTGACCTTCATCAACACCTTAACTCCTCCACAGCTGTCTTGCATATGTTGTCGGTGTAGTTGGAGGAATCTTGGAAGGGCTAAGGTTGTCAAGCCGATGAAATACCAAAATGTGACTATTAATCATGAAAACAATTGTGGTGTTTGTGTTACGTGGTGGTATTTAACCACGACTTGTACCTTCATGAGGCTCTGCATATGGGAGCCCCATGTCCAGTGTCGATTCTTACTGTCATAGGCCTCAAAAAATTATGCTCACCTGACAACGTGCCTCCGTTTACTAGTGCAAGAATCTGTAGCATGCAATGCATTTTCCTAGCTAATTAAAGAATCGGATGACAGGTATGTTGACAAGAGGGGCACATTACGATAAGAATGGATGTGTTACTTTGCAAGAACAACCGTGTCGTAACTTTCGGATTACGTTCGTATTTTATGCATTTACGATCTGAACGCACAGAAGAAGAGAGAATCGCACGTTTGGATTTTACGACTCGTTATTTCACGGATTTTTGTCCAAGGCGCAGCCTCTCCAGTCTAGAGGCTGCGTCCACTTGCTGTTCATTGCTCAGTAC
Organism: Ladona fulva; assembly: GCA_000376725.2. Lineage (NCBI taxonomy): Eukaryota > Metazoa > Arthropoda > Insecta > Odonata > Libellulidae > Ladona > Ladona fulva. Next base: position 775,291 of record KZ308470.1, on the reverse strand, counting down.
GCCGCCGTTCATCTTTTCATCCCCAGCGATTTGGCAACGTCGAGCGAGAGAACGAACGAGGAAGGATCCGTACTTTCAGGTTCCTTCAATCCGATTTGTCTCATTTGGCACTTATCTGCCAAAATAGATAAGAGAGTTTCCTATTAGAGGATTCGCCATCCGCTCTTTACGCCTCTCGACAGACTCCTTTTACTTTTTTCTTTGGCGTTTCCGAATGATGAGCTCATGCGCCGACTCTAGACTACCTGCTTTCCAGACATTTCAAAGTCGCTATGCTTAAAAAATTGGCCCAACGCTGTGACCTATCCTCGTGAGGGCAACTGAAGTGATTCTGATCGCAAGTGCGTGAATCAGCGATTCTTTGGAGCCAACATCCTCCTCACGTGATTCTTATGTCGCGTTCTTCATTCGTTCTTAACAGCAACATATTCGCTGACCCAAAAAGATTAAGTAAATATCGATATTTTTTGCTGATACCGCTATCTTCCTAATGTTGCGTTGTTACCTAATTTGCTACAATATACGCCGCGAGCTTTGGATATTGTCATTACATTGAATTAACAATGATGATTTCTTCAAGTCAGTCAGTCCTAACAATTGTGACGATATAACCGAATCATTGTTGCGTTTATTACATTAAGACCTAATCCAGAGTTAGGGATCGACAGGCCGCACACATCATTCGATAAGAAAACGTTAGACTGCGTAAGAAAGAATGAGGCCGCTTTTGCGTTGCCTATACTCTAATAGACAAACTTCTAAACTGCACAAAAGAGAATTAAATAGCTAAATAAATCTTAGTCAAATATTTACTAATTTGTTTTTACTCGACGAAATGGACAAGACTGGGAGGCAAAATTCCTGGAACATGTGTAATTGGTCCAGGAAATTAGGAAAAGGCCGCATTGACCGCCCGTATAGGTCGCATATTGCCCACCTCTGACCTAACCCAAAGGTGGGTCAATGACGTCTTTCGTTCATTTCTGTAGAAAAACTCAGGAACCTTAGTGGGACTTCTTAAATAAATTCGCGGACTAAATTTAAAGAAATATGTGCAATATAGGGCGGCCTAATTGTTTCACACGCAACCCTCTGATGAAGAAACATTTTTCAATTAAATCGTTTGTAAATAATCCGAAAATTTGACAATGAATCCACCACATTCCTATTCTAGGGAAATTATTCTATCTAATTATCTAAATTATTAGATCTGTGACCTCCGAGGATTATCGGTTGTAGGGGAGAATCTTAAGAACTGCTTTTACGAGTAATTCCTTATCATGTTAAAGTAGAGCGAGATGACCTGCGAAATCTAATTTTATGGTTCGTTTGTCACCTTTAACCTTCCCACTGCCGTAGTAGATTCTCGGTGATTTAAGCATTTGTGCATCCTATGCCGCCCACGGATATACGGTCATCCGCTTTTATAATCGGGTGCAAGCGTGCATTCCGCGTTGGTTTTTCGTTGTTTTGTCAATGCCATTAGTAAACATGGTATTTGATAAAGTGGCGCACCAACACTACACGAAGTAGGGAACTTCATTAATAAATAGATCCTCCGCATCTTTGGAGGATGATTTACCCGATATATCTCCGTGATAATTTCCAACCCATTTTGTGGCTGTTAGTGCAGCTTATCTTCAATATTTTAGGATTTAATGCACGTGAGGCGATAATTTTGAGCTGCGTTCCACGAAATACCGCCTTGATAACTTACGGATGGCAACCATATTCATAATTCAAAGGTGAAATCCTCGATCAAGCTGATGTGCAATGCGGAAGGACGAATAGAGGACTTAAAATTAATAAAACTTTGAAAGCGTCAAACCGTGACTGGCGAATAACAAATGGAGTTTCATGTTTTGAGGAACAATACTCTCGAAAGTCGCTCTCGAAGTCCGTAGAATATTCCCAGAGAAGCAATTGTGTTTAAGGCCAAGACAAGTAACTCCGCGCAATTTATATTACAGTGATTGCATTCCTGAAATCTTGATGCTTCCGTTCCTTCTCCAACGTGAAGTGGGGTCACATTCACGGCCCACGTTGAGACACCACTTAATTACGCACGGTTTGCGCTCCATTGCTCCAGTTAGGCGCAATTCTAGCGGAATTGCAGGACTTAACCGGCGCTCTCTTACTTTAAACGACGGTAATTAATCCGAAATCCAATTACTGGGAGCTTCTGAACGGATATACGTCGAGCGTACGTACTTCCGCGAGGCGCAAGGTCCTGCTTTAAAAGGAACATCCGAGCTATGCGTGAAGACAGTGCACTTTCCTCCAAAGAGGTCACGCTCGTGCATATGCGTGGAACTATTCGAAGGTTAACGACCAATGCAGCGATTTACTCTTTATATGGCTGTGTACACGTGTATTCTATGACTCGAAGGGTACAATTGGTAACCCAGTCGCAAGTCTGTGATTACACAGAAGGGAAATGAACTGCAATCGATAGAAAGTGAAGGATTAATTTAATTGAAAATGTTTCTTTGCTCCGAAATATATAAATCCGAGTGGTGGAAGATTAAAGCGAAGTACATAATTGTCGGAGGAAGTACGTACGTCGTTGTCCGATCAAAGGTCCCATAAAAAATTTCGTCAACCACATGGGCCAATGAGGACTTTAAATTAGGCTATTATTCTCTGGCACGAGTATCTCTTACATCCGCATTACTAATCTTGTTCAGATCGTTTATGGCAAAACGCCAATATTCGCAAGCAAATATGAAATTTAATCATTAAAACTATGCGCGGTAAAAGACTGACTTCGTCGCTGATCATTGAAGTGAAGTTGAGAATAATTTTGACGAATGATTGTAGATGGTTTTTGATACAATAACAGGGGCGGATTTATAATTACGCCAATATGCGCTAGCTGAGGGCCTCAACCATACGGTCCTCAGTAAGACTGCTAGTAAATTCTCAATAACCAATTGCTCTGCTTTTTCGCTTCAAAAAATGTTTTCATATTTGCTGAGTAAGTCTAAATTAAATGTTAATAGAATATATTACATTGCTTATATCATTGTATAGTGTGAATACGTCTATCTATCATTTATTGTTATGCATAAAAATACTTTGAATAGTAATTCAAAACTTGTTCATACATTCTTGCCGTAGTGAAAAAGGGGGGATTTATATGGGATGTAGTAATCAATGTATTCTATATTTCTGCATTTTATGGAAAAATTAGAATATTTACGCATAATTTCTCGAGAGAGGGCCTCGATCTAATCTTTTTCGCCTGGGGCCTCTGTTCACTTTAATCCGACCCGAAGTTGGCAGACCTCCTTTGATCCTTCCGCGGGCCGCATTCTGGTCTACGGGCCGTATGGTAGACAACCCTGCTTTAGAATATTTTTATCTAACCTTAACCAAACACAATATAAAAGGGACATTACCTAACAGACAAGTTTTCACGCGATCTTTGAAATGGGCAATATGAAGAACAGTTTTCGGTGGATGCAGACTGCACCTTTTCCCCATCCTGGATGCGTCCTTCCACATTTGGCTGATGGCTCGTTTAGAATGACCGTGTCCTCTTACGTAAGGGCGGCGTCATAAAATGTTCTGAATGATCGTTGATGCGAAGGTTTTATCAGCGGTCCTGGTTGAGCGATGAATAATATCACAGCCCACACTTCCCCACCTTGCTGTCTACGCCCTCTATAAATATAAAATTCAAACTGTGTGGTTTCCAAATTCTGAATCTTCTTTTATTTGCTAAATGAATAGTTTTATCCACCTCCTCGCTATCTTACGATATCATAAGCTTCTTTCCGAAGAAGAGGCCTAGGAAGGAATGAAAAGGAGCATAATTGTCCCACAATAGTAATTGATTGCCTCGCCTTTTTGTTTGTGGTTGAATAATTCATGAGGGAATCGAATTTCAGTGACGTGAATGAGGGCATTTTCTGTGGAAGGAGAGTGGAGATTCCTAATCGAGTTTCGGCACCACCCATACAACCCTCTCGTAGCAGTCAAGAAACTTAGTTTGATAAAATACAAAATTCTGGGAATTCTGACTCTATTATTAAGGGTGACTAATAACGATTTATCGATGTCAACATAAAATTATTTCTTCGATTATCGAAATCGATTATCATTATCAACAATTGTCTGGATATCCCCAAGACAGTATGTAAAGTCTGCAGCACGAGGGTTGGTTTGAACCTCATCCCCTCCACCGTTATTTACGAAAATCTTTGGAGAGGGGGCTGAGGCGACTAGGCAAAATGAGGAGTGAGGTAGATTGCCATTGCTTTCCTCACTGAGACAGAATGCGATAAGAGGAACAAGTCCACGTATGTGAAGCACAGTGACTCTACGAGTAACACTTTTCTTAACACTGCATAGGAAGAGACATTAATCAGCGCCATTATTCGGCAATTTATCACAGTCACGAACAAAACTGAGACAAAAATAAATGAAAGATACATTTTTCTGTATCCTCTACCAAAATACAACTGAAAAATATCCTACTCATCAGGGTATGGTAGCAGGAAGAGTAAGACTGTATCATCCATAAAATCTCTCTGTTAAGTACTCAGCCCCCGACTGTAAGCTACAGAAAGCCCTAAAAAAGCATAAGGCTTTCCAGGCACTATGAGAAGTGACGTAGTTTGCCCTTGCCTTCTTCCTCCACAAAATATTTCCAGCAAAATATGGCGAATTCTCCAACTTCATACCTTCAAAATGATACTTAGAAGAAATGCACCGTTATTCATGATACTAGTACTACCTAATTGCAAATAGTAGATAATAGTAGTAAATCAGTATATCAAGCAATTTAAAAGTAGCTAATAACAGGTGAAAAGGTACAAAGATCTTGACATAGAGTTAAGACTGGAGAAGCGGAAAAGAAGCGCGAGTGAAGATAAGGATGACAAAGGAAGCTTTCCGATAGATGCGGAAAATATTAAGAAGTAAAATTGACATAAATTTGAAAAAAGAATGATAAAGTGCATAAATGGAGTGTTTATGTATGATTGTGAAATTTGTACCCTTCTTAAGAATGGCTACAAAAGAATAGAAGCTTTTGAATGATGAACATAGGGTGGAAAGACAAGATCAGGATCAAGGAGGTTCTGAGAAGTGTAGAAGAGGAAAAAATATTGATTAAATTAACAAGCCAATGGAAAAGAAACTGGATTGGGCAATCATTTAGAAGAAAGTGCTTGCTGAGAGATAAGCGTAAAAAGAGTAAGGGAAGATGATTGACTGTTTTAAGGAAGGGAAAGGGTTTTCAGAAATGAAGAGAAGGAAAGAGGATGAAATTGTACGGAGAGGTGATTCCTAGGACCAGCGAAAGCAGATAATTAAATTTGATGGCAATCCGATTGCAACCGATTTTGAAAGTAACTGGTATTTTTGTGGAAGAAATAAAAAGGAACCACTTTTCACAAATGAACCTAGTTCCTAATTTATTTAAATACAACTATGCACAATACCACAGAACAATTTTGACAAACAAATACACGACATGTTTCGACGCGTAAGCGTCATCTTCAAGTGAAGAGGCAGCCAGAAACAACGTATAGAAACAAGAGAACAGGTCAGTGACCTATAAATTAGGAACTAGGTTCATTTGTGAAAAGTGGTTCCTTTTTATTTCTTCCATATTTGTCATGGAATACCACAAAGTTACCCGCCAATCAGTTGAGTTTATTATAACTGGTATTTATTGTCAAGATATTCACATTAATTCGCATTCGCATTACCATCAACCTTTCGGTTTCTTTCCCTCTATCCTACCTTATAAGTCAGTCTTTGCAAATCGCATAAGTTCAAAAACTTATTCATTTACTACCTATCGAACCTATTTTACTAAACCTTTAATCCTATCTACTCAAAATTCTTTTTTACTCTGCCGTGCTAAACAGATACTTTACTTTGTGTTTTACTGAAAACTGAACTTCCTCTGGTCTACGCCAAACACGTTTTCAATGTCGTCATTTCTCAAAGATATTGCTTCAAAATCTTACGTATGCAACGGAGCGAGATTTGGAAACCATGATTTTTAAAGCTAATTGATCGGAATCGGTAATCCGAAATATCGGAAATTTTTCATTTATCAGAATCTGAGAATTTTTAAGCTAATTTCCGATTCCAAATACGATTATTGCGAATATTTTTAACTCAGTCTTCAATTCTTTCTACTTCTGATGATTGATAACAAATAGATATATACTTTTAATGAAGGTATCGGTAAAACTAAAATCTATAGATCTTAATAATGCCAAAATATGGTATTTAATGTGAATTTATTTCTCTTAATCTTACGTAAATATAGAATCTAATTGACAAAAGAAGAGAAAGACTTTGTTGATTTTCCACAGTATATTTTCAACACGACCGGTTTCGCTACCGGAGTAGCATCATCAGGTGCTACTGATCCACCAGGACAGTGATTCTATTAAAGAAGGACCCACCTGATGGATGATGCTACTCCGGTAGCGAAACCGGTCGTGTTGAAAATATACTGTGGAAAATCAAAAAATCCTTTCTCTTCTTTTGTCAACTACCATGGCCTTCCACAAAGTTACGCCTGACCATTTAGATTTTAATGGAATCTAATGTTAATAAATACCCTAATCTCTATCTTTCTATAAAGCACGTTAGTTTTAGTTGGTTTCAGTTTCAATTAAGTTTTTATTTTCAATATATTTTTAAGCATTCTTGATTCATTCAATATTGATTTAACAAGCATAAATGAAATTATGTAACTCAAAAATAAAATGTTCTCAAAGTGTTATTCTGAATTTTTTTGTACTTAATACTATAGATGATTTAAACAAAAGGATTTCCAGCTCTATATCTTTTGAGCTAATTATCCTAATAAATATTTTACTAATACATACGTTTCGTTCATATTAGTATTTCGTTCATACAAGTATTTCTTTCCCAAATTAACAAGAAATAAAGATAATGAATTTAAATAATTGCAGGAATTTGGATCGGCAATCGCATCGGACTCTAATAATTTTGGTATCGTCCCACCTCTAATTTTTACTTACCATAATTTTTATATATAAAATAAGCCCTCACNACCCACCCCCCTGGCTACGCTACTGGTTGTACACCAACATTCACTTTCAAAGTCTTTTTTCGAACCATAAATCATAAAGGTTAATGAGAGTGATTCGTCTGAAAGTACACGTTCTTCAACGGCGATTCGGCAGAATTACATCAATAACTAAAGGGACGACAGAAATATTTCTGCCCCTCAACCAGAGAATTTTTTAAACCGAACATTATGTACGAATCATTGACCTTTGCACTAATCGGCAAAGAAGATTGCCATCGAGAAAATCGATCGATAACTCTTGATTACATTGAAAATAATTAAATGCTGACTAAACAGGTGTGCGGATACATACAGCAGGTGTCTACATGTGGAGCTCACGAATGGAAACCCGACCGTTCTCTTTCAATGACAACTTATTCTCACCTTCACCAGCTGCAACACAGCTTCAACATTTACAGTGTCATTTCCGCTATCGCGAGGACTACTACAAGACTGAGAAGTAGAAAATGAGGAAGTTTTATAGATTCTGTTTTGTTACAGTTATTAAATGAACGCCTTTCTAGACTACTAATACGGAAGAGCGTAATATCCTGGACAGCCGTGATGGATATAATAAAAATCGTCGGATTAAGAGAGGTTACTTGCATCAGTTCAGATGACGCAATGAACAATTCTCTCTGAAATTCCAAACCGTCGAACTAAAAGATGATTATTTCGAAACATTAAATACCTTTGCATCCTCCCAATGCTGTGTACAGAGACATTAAGAAGGCCACGGCATCCACTTGTATCTCGAGAGGACTTTCGGTTGGACGGCTAGAGTTAAGCAGACTATTCATCTGCTTTCTTTGATTCCTACAAAAATTCGCAATTGGCAATTAATTGATATTGAAATTAAATTGAATGTATATTAAATTGAATTAAATATTGATTAATTGGTACGTTTAATTAATTAAATGTTAATTTATGGTTAAAATTGTTGTGTATAAAAATAACATTATCCTAAATTATTGTCCTGAATTTAGAATTTAAATATGATAAATAAATATGAATTTAAATAGATGACTTATGTAAATAAAGTTACCCAAGTTTTTTATTAGACAAGGATATCCTATATTTTATAAGCTTTTCTATTAATTATTATACTCTATGTTTTAGTAATACATAAACTTTGTTCATTAAGTATTTGTTTCTCAAATCAACATGATTAAAGTAATGAATTTAGATGATTTCAGGAATAGGAATAGGAAATCGTATCGGAATCGGGAAATTTGAATAGCATCGGATATTGTAATGTAATCACAGTAAAAAGAAAGTGGTATCCTACCAGAAATAATAAATACAATTATGAGTTTCTTCCTTTATTATTGGTTTCCTTACAAAATAGAATTCATCACTTATCACTATACAAGCCCGTTTTCCTTTTTACTAGTTCGCCCTCGATATTCATACATTAAGAATGATCTTTTTACCTGTGACTTGGTTTGAAGAAAAGAGTAAGAACTTGGTAATTTACGCCCAACTCATTTCTTCTCAATTGCATTTTCAAGTCTCAACAACCTGACCTTGACCCAAAAATTTTGTCATGAAGACATAATGCATGTACGTGTATTCCCAAACCGACCAGCATAAATACTTTACAGCAAATAAAAATGTTTATTCTTATTTTTATTCATAACTAACTTCCGCGGAACCATGAAGTAGAAACGCAACTAAAGAGCAATACCTCAATTACCAAATACCGGAATGCTATCAATGTCTTTTCTGCACATGCGGTAAATTTGGGCTTGATAACGGACGTGCCGCATATTTTCCGGGAATTACTAAAACAAGCATTTTTGTATAATGAATGGGCTAAATCTTAGGAGCCTTCCGTAGTTAATCCTTGCATTCTCATAACGAACTCGGCATGATAGTTTAGAGGAAAGAACAGCTGCCCGAATAGCGGGAGATCTAGATTCGAGTTCTAGTCATGCCGATATTTTACACATCTGTTTCGCCTTGGGTATAGAAACATGCAACGTAAGATAATTCAGACAATGGTGGCAACATGAATCAATTTATAATTTTTAACGCTACTAACTTCAGGTAACTATCAGGGCCGATATATGTCCAGGAAATAATGCTGACAGTTCATCGCCTTGACAAACAATAAAGCGTCCAATTTGGAGGGACTATGGACGATGCCAAAAAGTCCTGCTATAAATTGACCAGCAAAAAGAGGGTTGTCTTGGGGAAAACAGGAAATTCTGTGTTGTCGCCTTATGAAGAAAACCATTCAGGGAGAAGTGAAACTTTTTAAGTGCTCTAAATTGGTGGTTTCAAGTGGTATTAATTTACTTCGAAATTTTCCCCAGAGATGCCCATTCATCCTTTCCTTAGTTCCAAGAACCCCTTCAGAAACAAATCTGGGAGTGACAAATTCTAGACGAGTTCTCCTCCTCAACTAAAACGAGGAGGAAAACTTAAGGAAACAGTTAAAGTTGCAATTTTGTCAAAATGCGATGAGATTTTCAAACTTTACGTTTCCACAATTAACCGCATATCTTAGCATATCTCTCTTAACGGCGGGTGATTTGGGACCCCCAGGGCGCTGAATCTAAGGGATCCCCGATGTGTTCCATCCATCCTTTAAAATGAAAAATTACCGAAGTATTACAAGCCTCCAATGAAGACTTAAGTCTTCCAAACAGGGGCTACAAGAAAACTCTCGCTCACAACGATTACTGAGGAAGTTCGCCCAGAAAGGGCTTCCTTGAGCCATGGTTGAGGAGCTAAACTGGTTCAATTGGTAAAATAAACAGTTGAATTAATTCTTGGGAAGCTAAATATGAATAGAAAGCAGTGGTACCTCTGTAGTTAGAAACGTGTACTACATAGCTACTTAGTGAAATCGCCTGAGAATGTAGTCGATTTTTAAATTCACGGAACAGCTTCTACTTTCTTCAGAGTTTGTTGTTCCAACTTTTATATTTTAAACGTCTTCGTTGAAATTTCGATATCTCGGTCTCTCCAGAGGAGAACAGGTTAAAACAGCAAGTGCAATAAATGAGTGTCAATCAAAATTGAAAGTATTCATCAGGTGCATTCACGGTGATAGTTCGGAACTGTATGATTTTCCTTGCCTTCGCAAACGTTAAAAACGCGAATCGCGCACGCGCCGTAGTTCTGAACTGGTTCCGAACTCTCTCTATGAATACACCCTATACACATACTCTAAGAATATTATTCTTGGGAATTAACCCCCCGCCCAACTAAATCCAAACCAAAATGTCTAAATAATAAACTAATGGGTTCATTAATTTCCTGGTTATATCTCTCAGGTTACGTCTCTGAAAAATAAGTTTCGAAACATCGGCACTGGTTTCACGGTTGCTCTTTTGACACCTGCTCTGCTGATATACACCGTCACATGCGTCTTCATTGGCAGGGGGTGTCAGATCTCTCCGGCGATTGGTCCTAAATATTTAGGGCCAGCTAAGGGCCCAATGAATACTTGAGTTCACAAATGAGGGATTCTATTTTTCCACTAATAAATTGCTCATGTTTTTACCTCTGAATTTGTTTGGACCCGTGAAAACGTCTTCACAACTATCACAACGTATACTTAAACCCCCATACTTCCGCAAGCCATCAAAATATCTCTCCCGTGGCGTTAATGATGATAAATCTGTCCCCCGACAGGTTCATTTTGTTACGATCTAATCAATTTCTCGATTTTCTCTGACAGCGATTCATCAAAAACCAATCGATCGTCTCAAGACTGTTGCGACAGACGACCAGTTTCTTTAATAAAAGTGCTTATCACACTGAAATTAAGAAGTTGAATAGAATTCCCAATATTTTTGAGTGATCTTTTTCTTCTATTTTCATATCCATCGTATATAAATTTCGCAAGGAATGCATTTCTATTTTTCTAGTTTGTCTAGAACTCAGTCGAAACCTCGATTTGCGAAAAAATTCGCTCCCAATTTTCTGGAAATCAACACGTGATCCCGATCGAAGGTTCCACATGAGATAATCACAGTATGCTGTTATTATCGGCAAAAATTATAAAATTTGGCGAAATTATCGGTGACATATCGGTATGCGTCTGCTAACATGATTCGCTTTTGATATATAGAACCGGACCAACTTCCTAGTACATCTACATCTACATAAGTACCCTGCAAGCCGCCTTCCGGCGTGTGGCAGGGGGAACAGTACCAGAATTTTGCAAATGCATGCCGTCATCTTATACGTCAATACTTAAAAATAACTTTTAACTTTAAGGGTTCAGACCAGTATGTTAAAAATTTTAATGGTTTCTCACTCCAATCCTAATGACCGTATTTCCTCACATATAAAACGTTCCTACATACACGACTGCATTAATTTGGGCCCGAACTTTAAAAAAATATGTAAACAACTTCGCAAATCGGCAGGGGGTGTGAACACCAAGCGTTACCTCTTTAGCTTACTGTTGTCGCGTATCGTTTTCGGAAAGATTGAAACGACTTGTTCTCTCATTTACTTCTCTTATTTTACGCTCATTGTCGGATGGACCGAAGTAGCAGAGCACCCGGAATTTTGGTCCGCGGAGATTTGCGAAGTTGCAGATAGGCGGCGCATAATACCGATTACGTTCTCCGCCGACGTACTTTCTCTGGATTTACCACGCAATCGCAGCCTAACTTCTTTTCTTCCAAGGATTCCCAAACTGCGTTAGAGAGCATTTTCGTGACGCTTGCTTTTTTATCTCAGCACTTTTTAACAAATCGTATTTCGTAATCGTAATCGTCGCCTTTGGCCGCACTTTCTTGAAATCGCGGGTACACGTTACAGTCGCTGGATCCCATATACTCGCCGCACATTCCAAATGGAGCCTGACCAAGGTGAAATAACATCGCTCTGTAACCTTTTCATCGCATCTACCTACAATGCGCTTTATGAAGCCGAGTTTTTTGGTTGCTTTACCGCAGATTTTTCGGATATGTGTGCTCCAGCTTAAGTTACTTGTGAGAGTGATTCCTAGGTATTCAACAAACTCGACTACATTTATATTCATTCCTATAATTTTATACGAGTGAGATTCGAGGGATCGATTTATACGCTAGTAAGATTCTTATCAACGCTTTTCTTGCGTAAGATATTCAACCAGATCTTGCGTCCAACCTCCACGATCTTTAAAATTCATAAATAAGAATCTTACTGGGAAATGCTTAACCCCGTTTTCCTCTTGATTCATTTTTAAACGCTATGTTCTCCTAGTAAACAATTTCTTTCCTTAACTTAGACCGGTCGAATTATTAACCTTTCTGGGAAAGAGCTTCGTGATACACTTCAATTTCTTCGTACCAGTTGATTATGATTGAGCATTGCATTTACTTAAAACCAAGAAAAAGCGTTTTTCTTCACCGAGTCCTTGTCCGAAGGAATACTGCGTGCACGGGTTACGCAAACGACAATATTTTCCACGAACTAACCACCAGAAAAGTGCATGGAGAATGTCAGACGACACAGTCCTTAGAGGGCGATCTGGAGGGCATTCAGATACTATCAGAGGGGACACGTGGATAAAATCGAAGAGGTAGCTAAAAATGGGAGGAGTGGAAGGAGAAATAAATTTGGAATCTCAATGAGACGGCTCTAAGGAGCATGGAGGGGACGCCCTAAGACGCATAAGAGTTAGCGCTATCGTCCCGGGATCCCGCTTTCCCGAAATCCTAGGATCCCGTTGGTAAAGCCAATTTTCCGAATCCCGGGAAAGTCAAATTGTATCCCGGGAAATCCCGGTTTTTGACCTCTAGTAAGCTAGATTCCCTTCTAAGCATCCCTCCCAATCCGTAGAAGCAAATAGAGCATTCTCCTCAGCTGGGTTTTTCATTATAAGCTCTTGCCAATTTGATCAAAATGTCAACGCTACTCTTTTTGAAGATTTATTATAAATCGACCAATTTAATACAGTGATTTTAATAGTGTAGTCTTATGTAGTTTTGTGATTTTGAGGGACATGATCAAAACTGTAAAATTTCTTACCTCTCTTACTTTATCTTCAATTTTATACGAAGCATTTCAATTTTTTTGTTTTTGATTTTGTTTTCTTATTTGTTATATGAGAGATTTAAACAAAAAATGCCCGTATTTGGTTGAAAATCAGATAAGAGTTTGAAAATTAGAAGAGTTGTTATCATTTCACCGTGAATTTGATTAAAAATCATAATCCAGGGGAATGAGAAGCCTTTATAAAGAGTAGATTACCGTCACATTCCTGAAAAAACAGACGTTAGAGGCAAGAGAAAATAAGAGCTAAAATGATCGCGAGATCCGAGAAGGGGTCAGAACTAGATTGATGATAATATATGTATTGTATCTCATGAAATATTTATTTCTACTGTCTATCGTGTTCATATGTGTCAAAGAATCACCAAAACCTATTATTCACTAATCGGTTCTTAAAGTAATTAAGAGGTTTAAGAGGCACTTAGCTTTATTTATCTATTTTAAATGAGACCTCAAAACGAGTATTAAGGAAGATTACATATCGTCTGCATCTAACAAAGAATATAATTAATTGAATGAAAAGGTAAATCACATACATACCACTGAAGCCATCATACAAGGATAACTACTACTTTAATTCTCACCACTGTTAAGAAAGCAGATTTTCGTATATAAAAAATGTTGTCTTGTAATTTGTGACTGTTTAAAATAGTTGCAATTACCTTACCGATGCTCATCCCTTCGTTGTCGAATTCAATTATCTCTAGCTTTACATATCTTTTGAAATAATCCGTTCGTCTTGAAAAATGATCGTCTTTTATGACGGTTTCGCTTCATTAATTACGACCAGGGATAATTGAGAACCAATTTTTCATTGAAAAGATCATTCTCTTCGCCATACCGAATTTATCTCTCTTGGAATTGTTCACTGCATATATATGCATCAACATTTTTAATCGAGGCCAAGAGAAACCTCATCACGATTTTATGAGGTAAACGAACGCAGAGTAAACACACTTGAGGCAATTAAACTCTCACCAATATCACAAGGGCAAATATACAGAACCTGGAAAATGGAAACGGTGATTCGCTTAGGATGACTGAGAGCTATTGAACATCCATCCAAACAGTTTCACTTTATCGTTCGCAGTCACGGCTTCATTGAAGCACCGGCCACACAAAGTGATGGAAAGACTCATAAAAAAGCTGCACGTGTATGTATGTATGTACGTTTGTACCATACTGCTTAAGGGGCGCCACAAGTTGAACATTTTTAATTTCTGAGGTGAAATTAATGAAATGAGCATTCATAACTAAGGAGACGAGGTTTTTCTTTCGAAATGAAATTCTCACTCGAATCATAAAAACGCGAAAAAGCTCAATATAAGGGCCGGCGCCCTGAGCTCGACGCTCTTGAGCCAACTACCATGTGCCGGCCCTACAGGCCGCAGTTATTTCCCAACGGAATTATGTCAACATCAATATTGTAAGAAGGAAAACACACTCAATTTCTATATAAATCGATAGAATACCTAATATTTTATTTTCAATGTATCTAATAAACACGCTTGGGATCTAGTATTTATTAAATTCGTGAATTTGTTTCAGTAAATGGCAAGAAAGCTCAATTGAACGCTCGAAAGGGCTAAATATCTAAATCTAAAAGACTTCTGCTACTCTTCTCTAAACGATTACAAGTAACTGAGTGATTTATTAAGCGATTTCAAGTGGCAGCAAACGTCCAGCAAAATAGAACAGCACGCGGCTGAAGTTCATTGAACTAAAAACAGCACTCGTAAGAGCAGCTGTGGAACACCAAAAGATCTATAGACCCTGGTCAAGGCCATAACATCCGCGATATCACACACATTTCCGTGGTCAAAGTTCGTTAGTTTGTTTCCCAATAATGAAGCAAGGTTGGATAAGTGCGCTCAGAAAATTCAACCGCCATATTATCAAGATAATTCAGACATCTGTAAACTGAAGAAATATATTAATAACTACAGGTGCGATAATAGGTTCTATTATTTGTTGTTAATCCCCCTGCCACGCAATGAAAGGCTGTTTGCAGGGTATTAATGTAGATGTAGAATAATTACAGCAATGTAAGGATTCCAGTGAGTTGTTCGAGTGAATTGTTAAAAGAGTATGGTTTTGGAAGTGGTTTAAGATTAATCTGTAAATTCTTGTTGTACAAACAATAAATTAGCGTAGTTTGCAAACTAATGTAGTTAATGGAGAATGTGATTATATACAAATCTTTTGTAGTCGCATATGTAAAACTTTGCAACATTGTTTTTGTTAGCTGTTCATTGTAGTGTAAGTTAGCGTCGCCGCCTGACTTTGCGACTAACTGCGGTGTTATTTGTAAATAAATATATGTTCATCAACGTGAATGCCATCTTCTATGCCATCATTTTATAATACACCATCATCGTAACGGTGCTTTCCATTTTGCGTCCGCAGAGAAAGTAACAAATATTTATTGCAGTAATTAATCCACTCAAGGAAGCGAGTAAAAAATCATTGCTTTATATATAT
>KZ308470.1:683646-759697 GCA_000376725.2 Ladona fulva | reverse complement strand
CATAATCCTTTTCGAAACTTTTTTTAATTAATTTTAGCACATTGAATCTAATTTTACCTAAGCGAAAGTTTAAGAATTATAAAGCTCAATTTTTTTATTCCGATCGTCTCTCGGGTATCATACTTTTTGGGAAAAAGACGTACCCAAGTGCTAACAGGCTGCAATATTAGCAATTTCAGTTACGGCGCGCAATAATATCTATCTTAGTTCATGAGGTCTTATATGGAGATGTTATTTACTGTATTTAACTACCCCTAATTTTTAAATGGCTGAAGAAAAGGGATTTTCAATTTAAAACAACGCAAACAGGATTTCGTCCGATTTTAGCCATTCGTGAACCGCTTTCATAAATTTAAACCACGAGCAAGTATGAATCTTCGAGCACCACATGCACTTACCATGGTCTTCGATAAATTTTGCTGGCGAGATGTCTTCAGAATTAAGCCCTTTATACCCAATTGCTACCTCAGAATACAGTTATTTCTAACAATAGCTCAGTCAGTCTTATTGATATCCTGCGACAAAAGGCTGTAAACCTCATGATAGTAGTCGAGGTTAATAAGTGAATCATTTATGACCTTAGTGATGAGACGTTATCTTACAAACTTTTGTTTTCCTATTTTTTGTTTACCTTTTCACAAAGATATTGACTTGTCCATTTATTTCAATCTATGTTTAATTCCTGTGACTTATTTCTTACATTCTTATTACACTCTAGCTAACTTTTCATGTATTTTATCCCTTTCATTAGTCTCTTTAATCTTTTAAAGAATTTTTCTTGAGATTTTAATGACATCTAGTGACTTTTCACACCTTGATGATAAAATCACATCCTTATGTTCACAAAAATAATTTCAAACTGAAATTTCCCTGAAAATGTCACGTACCTCTTGAGCAATTTCTTCCAACCAACCTTCCACGAAGTTACTGGTTTTTCGGCTCAAATTCAATCATCCTTTTCCAGACTTTCTCGCTTAGGTTCTTCGTTATCACGAATATCCGTGCTGACTCACTTATGAAGATTTATCAATCGAGAAGCACTAAGAGTTAGTGAGTACAAGATACGCTATAAGTAAAGTCGCGCATTAAACATGAAATACTCCATGACTATACTTTGTAATTTTCGCCCTTTTGGCTCTTTTTTTGCGGCTTTTACGGAATTACGGTTTTGCGGAATGTTAAAGAACAAAATTCACCATTAACTGTGATTCTCAGTACAATTTAACATTTTTTATAACATGGTAGTGGTATTGGTAAAAGTTCTTCGACAGCTGAGGTCATTTCGCGCATATATGGGTCCCCACCGGGAATCGAACCCGGGGATCGAATCGACCCTTTCCAGAAAGTCGAAAGTGTTTTGCCACTCGCTCACAGATAGTCACGGAAATAGTCTCTCTAGCAGTCGAATTATGTAATTTTCAACATTGTTTTTCTTAGCGAAATATTCAGAACTTCTAAAATATCTCCCTGATTTGCCAAGGATATTGAGTTTAAACTTACTAATTATTCCTAATATGTAAAGTATTCAGTCCGAAGGTCAATTAGGACCACTAGTTCTCCACCATTAGCTATCAGAAGTCCTGGATAGAATACTAGGCTTTATAGAAAAAATTAGGAACGTAGTAATTTGCCCTTGCCTTTCTCTCTGCCTAAGATTTCAATGTGAAGGAAACTTTCAGTTCACTTGCAGTACTCTATGAGTAACACTTTTCATATCATTCAAGAGTGACCAAACGAATGCCATTATTCAGCATAATTTATACCTAAGAATCCACCATATTATCTCAACCATGAACAAGACTGAGAAAACGATAAATGAAAGAAACATTTTGCTCCATTCCGTACTAATCACAAACGAAAGTACTCAATTCATCAAGTTGGCTGACCTGCTAATGGTCGATTGCAAGAACAACCATTCTTAGACACCAGTCAATAAAATAGAGTTCTCTAAGCTGCCTGCCTAAATATATGCAAAGGACCGACGAGTAATAACGTTTTCCCATCTTCTAACTCTTAGTGGAATAAATGCAATTGACTGACGAGTAACTTTGTGGTATTCCATGGCAACAGGAAAGACAAAAAACAGGAACCACTTTTTTCAGGAAACTAGAACCTGTTTTATATAAAAAACTGCAAAATACAGCCTACCAACCAAAACCAAAGAAACGCACGACTAGTTCAACGCTAAACCAAATAAACTAGTCGTACTTTTTTTGTTTTGGTTGGTATGCTGTATGTTGCAGTGTTTTTTACATTAAATAGGTTCTAGTTTCCTGAAAAAGGTGGTTCCTGTTTTTTTTATTTTTTCTACTATTAGTGGAGTTCCATCTGTTGTATAACGAATGTACCGTAACTAAAATGAACTACGGCGAAGAACACACTGGCGGTACCGAGACGGACTCACTCCTTCCTCGTTGAAAAATTCAACATCATTGAATATTATTTAAGCAAGATAGCAGCTTGATTACAGAAACAGCAACATTGTTTTTGCTCAAAATATACTAACATAATTCATAAAAGGAGGATACACGTCTTTAAATGTAAGAGGATATGAGAAAGAAGCTGATCCCTAGCTGCTGTAGTGAATCAGCTGTTGTAGAACTAATGGTCAATATGACAGCATAAATTCCCAGAATATAACCTCTTTTCGTTGAGGAACATGATAGAAATTTTCTAAAATTCTATAGGGCCACTACGTTCCATTTCCTTCTTACGGTAAATAAAAATTAATAAAACTAAGAAGAAACCCAAAGCAATTCAGGGCACCTTGTTTTCTTATAACATAAATGTAGGGAATTTCGATTCCTTGATGAAAAATGTTCCAAAGGCATTCAAACTCATAGAGATAAGACATGCCTAAAAGCCGAATCCGGAACTCCTATTCTTTATCATTTTTTGTAGGAATTGATTACCATCTCTGCGGATAAGATTTAAAATACTATGGCCTGGTATTATAATGTATACTTAAAACGGACTTAAGCTTATATAATAATAATTTGTTTGAGTTAAAGTGAATCTTGCAGATAATCTCCTGATATTTTGGCATTGAGATTAACTAAAACTTTCACTTTAACTCAAAGAAAACTTAATAATTCTGGGCCCTAAAGTGAACGTTAGTTGAAGTCCATTTTAAGTATACATTATAATAGCAGGTCTATGACCTTTGAGTTTAGAACCCATTTCCATATCTTCTCCAATAAACTATTGATCTAAACTTTGAGAAATTAGAAAGTTCGATGTTAAATTATCGCACTTTCTCTCGGCAAACTGCACCATTCCGCATATAGAGGGCATGCTTGTTGTTCTCGATAGAATTAGTACCGCAAAGAATATCAGATTCAGGTTCAAGTACATTCTTCGGGAGAAATTCTGCTTATCTCCCCTTCTGATCAGCCACTTATAGTACTCGTAGAAAGAACAGCATTTTCCCGAATAGCGGAATTTCCATCTGGAATCGAGCTACCCTTCATCACGGAAACCTTCGATTAACTATCTATTTAATGAGTGATTCGTGATCATTTAGTAATAACATTTTGCGGGTCGTACGAAAAATAACTATCTTGATATACGATTCCTAAATAACAAAACCAAAAACCGTTGATTTTTTTTAACAGGCATACTTCAATCAATAATTTTAGACAAATGTTACTTTGTTCTAAAGTAACTTCAAAAGAAATGTGATCAGATCAGTTTTGAATCAGATTGTAAAAAAATTAATTCTTTCGATTAACCGTAACAATTTGCTGAAATTACCGAATTAAAATAAAAATAACCTTATATAAAGAATTTACACCGAAAAAAACACTGAATTAAAGCACAAAATATCTGAATATACAAGGATTTCATAAGAAAAAAGGTGACTGTGCACGTAAAGGTGAATAGTCGGACAAAGCCAGTTCGCCATTGCCTACAAATTCTCCCAAAACGGCATGTACCCTAATATTCTACACATCATCGCATTGACACCTACATTTTAAAGGAATGACAACGCAATACACAATGAGCTTTGACATTTTATTCATATGCAACAATTTTAATTATTACGTGATAAATGCCTCAGGTGTTAAACCGTTCCGCGGGTTAGAAGTTTAAAAACACTCTCTAAGCCGTCTTTCGGCAAGCGGAACTCGCGATCAGAGACAAACGGGAAGCTCCGGATTACCGATTTTTGGGAAGGCCCAATGATAATTTCGGATCATGTGGAGACCCTCTGAAGATGGTGGCTTTGTCTCCGAAATTATCATTGGGCTTCCTAGAAATCGGTAATCCGGAGCTTCCCGTTTGTCTCTGACCGCGAGTTCCGCTTGCCGAAAGACGGCTTAGAGAGTGTTTTTATACCTCTAATTCATAAACAGCCGTGTTCCAACCTTCCTTACTTAGGTTCCTAATAATGAAATAACTGACCGGACAGGTTCCCGTCAATACTCCCATGGCATGGCGATAATACGTCAACGTTTTCCCCTCACATGGGGAAGTTCTCCGTATCCTCGAGAATAATTAACTTAAAAAAACTCCATAAATAAAAAGGAGCAGCATTAAGTAGGGACAACTTAGGGACATCGAGAAAATTTTTTTAAATAAATGTTCTACCAAACGGATGATCTGTCATTCATCCTCAGTTTTACGTAGTATATTTTGTAACAAATAGTCATTGTGGAAAAATATTCTGACAAAAACTTGCACTCACTTTGTTCCTGGAGACCCTGAACCTTGCATTTGTCTTGGTGCATCTTTTTTACTTCCAGTCTTCGGCGTTGTATCCAAAGAACGATCCTATTGAGTAAGAGCACAATTCTCAATTGTCACACACACAAATACGGCTAAAATGCATGTTAACAGTCACTTTTAAGTGCGTCAAGGATAGGTTTAATAATAATAAAAAAAGTTGATTATTTCTTAAATACGCTTGATTCCTCGGTTAAATTCAAACAAAACTGAGTTCGGCGGTATTTTTCGAAATTACAGAGATTTAATATGTGACTGATGGATTAAGACGTGATGATGCTTAGTTTAATTTGCAGTTACCAGAGGCTACCACTAAATGCAGAGAGAGAAATTATAGTCTGAATTCATACATAACTTCCGCGAATTATTTATTCTGTTTGGCATCATAAGGACTACTCCATTTTACGATTGTTTAAAACTTCATATTATGAGAGACATTCTGAGCATACTAAATTTATAAATATTTACAGCGCAGTAATTGATACTTAATTCTTTGCTTACTTATTCACGACCAGGTTTCGGTGTTGGGTTACACCATCATCACCTGATATTTGCTTATTATCAACATATATTGTGTGCTCATCACGTATTTTAAACTGAATGATAATCATAATACGACTTTACTCGAGCGAGACTACCAAGTCTCTTCTTACATCTAACCCTTCGTCACATGAAATTTAAAAGAGTTAGCTTGAAAAAAGTGCACAGTAGAATATGAATAACAAATAAGTATTTCATATATACACATTAGATTTAAAAGATCGATGATGTTTATATTTAGCCCTTTATGTTGTTGGAGTTTCGTAGTTATATTCGATATTTTACGTTTAACAACCACATGGAATTAATTCTCTTTAATTTGAATCTGAATGAATGTGAACTGATATCGGGTAAAAAGACAAAAGCCTGTGGAGGAAAGCACGATGGAATTGAATTTTTGAGAAGTTACGGCGCCTATCGAATATTGAAAGAGTTACCAAAGTTCATCCTTCAGTCAAACGACTGTCCTCATTCTCTAAACCTTATCAGACGCGGAAAGTTTTTTTCAAATTATATCTCGCAAAAAAGTTCTCATGATTACGTTACTCATCAAAATTGAAAATTTTCTCAGGAAAAATACTGTTTCTAGGTTATTCTCAAATGGAAATTATGCAGAAATTTTGCATTGCCGGGAATTACTTTCTTAAAACTCCAAAGAGCGAAACTATGAAATTCATTCCTTTATAGTATTTTTTGTAAATTTTTATTTGCGAATGCATTGAACTTGAAAGATTTTTGCAGGAATGCAGGAAAGGAAGTTGAATGTAACGCAACTTAAGAGGAGGAAATGAAGCAATCGATGTTTGGGTAGTTTTCAACACAAAATTTTAGCTGCGGAAAAAAGTAAAGAAATGAAATTGTTCACCACTTTTGTTAAGCATTAAAAGACTTCTCGAAAATGTGAACCATATTTTCAATTGCTCTATTTTTACCGTTTTACCAAAAGGTTTGATAATGTAATTATTTAATTTGGTCCAAATTGGGGAGGACATTTCGGGGTATAATATTCCATTTTTATTTACTTACCTTAATTTGTCAAATTTCCCTTTGTAAAACCTAGATGAAGTACGAAAAATTCACGATATTTCCCCTTCTCCGTCTTTCGGACATACGAGTAATATCCATATTTTTAATTTTCTGAGCTAAGGAAATATTGAACATTGCTTTTACTGTGAATTCCACCCAGAAAGCAAACAGTAATCGCTAAAAAAACAGTTACCTATTACATGATGCTTAACTCATAAACAACTTTTGAGCATTTTCATTTACATAATCATCCCGTAAACCGCCGATGGCGAATGGCAGGGGGTATATTGAATCCAACGTCCCTACCTTACTATAGTCTATCATGTTCTTTAACGCTCAGCGTAAAAACGACTAGGTATAGATGTGCTTAAGAACTTTAGATTTAGATGTTTACCCTGCAAGCAGTCAGTGGCGTATGGCACTCATTTCCTTTTGGCGCTTTGTGCATTTATCGTACTACATACATTTATTATACATATCCATAAATTTTTAAGTAACAAAAACATGCTGGGTGGAGTGAGAATTGTCGCTAATATAGATTTTAAAAACGCAGAAAAAAAGAATTGTTGCTGTATCTAGCGACAAAATCTTTGAATCTGCATCTATGAGTAGCTACCCTAAAATATACATGTTTATATAAATACTTACTATTAGGTAGTACATACGTTGAGGAGCTCTGTACAACCGAAAAAAATACTTGGGTTGACACCCAAAACATTTGTAGAATCAACCTTTAGCAGAGGTTGATATAAATCCAACTAAAGAAAATTATTGAATTAAACACTGGAACCCAAAAACGAATTTTAATCCAGCTCCCAAGAGCGAACTCGCTTTACATCCAATGTTATGCTTCTAATTCTATCGTAATTAATTTGAATGTCGTCATTCAACTGATGATCCCAGCTACAGTGATACCGGAGAGTTAGCAACTCTCACTTCCGCCGAGGATTGGAATTGAGGACAGTCGAAAAACATGAGATATTAAATCTACTCTCAATCAAGAGGGTTGATAAGAGGCGTTACATAAAGGTTGAGACTTCGTCCGATAGATTAATTTCTTGAGCGACAATCGTCTCTGCGAAATTTTCCGTCAGGTCCATTGTTTGGGGTTATCCAATGCAGGCCACTTAAGTTTACCGTCTGCCCAAATAGTAGAAAGCGGGACGCCGAGGAAACTTCGCGTGCTACTTTATGGCAATTTCTTCCGCTTTCCCTCTCTGTGCTGCGGAGGAAGCAGACCTACTCAAGTTCGTCTTCAAAACAACTCCAGAGCGGGGATTCCCTGTCTGCTACAATCATGGTGAGTACGAATTTTCACAGCGACTCCCTGTGGATGCGTCAAACAGAAATATTCCTTCTGCCTGCAAATGACTTCTTGGTACTTGGAATTGGCTGCTTATTCACTTACGTTTGAAGTTATGGCGTAAATATTTTTACTGTCGCCCTTATTATTAATCTATATGAATACCCTGCCTCGGCGTGGGACAGATCATCGTCCTTACCACCTTTCAGCGTGTGGCAGGGGGAATTATTGAACATTATCGACTCGCTTCTCCTAGAACAGTATTAGTCTATTGTGTGGATAGATAAAAGACGTTCTGTAATGACCAAATACGTTTCATTATTGTCATTATTATTTGTATACTAGTAAACGCCCCCGTCAAGCATGACAGAACTCAATTTAGTTTAAAAATATATCTATTATCGTATATATCTGGTCCTCCTAAGCACAAAAAAATTCTGCCGTAAGATCATAACTCAATATATTTCTTATTATTTATAATATTTATTCTACTGTTTTCAAGTCATGAAAGCCTACTTTACGTAAATGTCTTATAAAAATTATAAGAACTGATTATCCCCGTGCACTTATATGGGATAATTCATGAAATCAACATTCGACAATGGCCTTAGTCGTCAAAGGGATGGGTTGTTTATTACCCAAATATTTTACGAAATTTCCGTGTGTTTTATCAAAATCTTCGAAAGTTCGGATCTATATTAATATTTTAGGACTAAAATAAGAATCTATGATCATTTTTCTTTCTTTTGACTTTTCTCTTGATTTCGTAGGACCATTGTATCTTATTTAATTTTGTAAAAGAAACAACCTCTGCAGGTAACGAAAACCTATTTTACGTACATACATTTCTTATGGAAAAGTCTCTCTCTCCATACTTCAGTCATTCTGTCCTTGGACGGGTTTCAACGAAACTGTTGCCTCCACAGCATTCTATTTTGTGCATCTCTCTTCATCTCGACATATGTCCTTCCTTCTTTGATGTTTGCCAGCATTCCATACTTCCTCCTTCCTCTTTTCCCTTCTATTATCACTTTCTGTAATCCGTTATTCCTTAAAATGTGACCTATCCAATTTGCCTTCCTTTTTTAAATTTCTTTTAGAATATTTCTTTCTTCCCCAATCCTCCTTAGTACCTCTTCATTTCTAATCTTACTTTCCAACTAATCTTTTCCAATCTTCGCCAGAGCCATGTTTCAAAGCTTTCTACATACTTTTTTCCTTTCTTCTTCAAGGTCCACGTTTCGTCTCCATACAGAACAATGCCCCATATGAAGCATTTCGCGAATCTTTTCCTAGTAGCAACATTGGTTTTCTTTCCTGTTAGCAGTTTCTTAATTTTATTAAATGCCATTTTTCCTTGGGCAATTCTACTTTTAATTTCTGCTGTTTAGTTACCATTTTCTTCTATTAAACTTCCTAAATACTTGAAGGAACTTACTTGTGTTAGCTTTTCTTCTGCTAACCATATATTTAAGGGTCCTTCTGACTTTGCTATTCTCATAACATTGGTTTTCTTTCTTTATATTCTCATTCCATAATCTTCACTCTTATTCCATATTCTCTCCATCATATTCTGAAGTTCTTCTTGATTCTGTGCTATTATAGCCTGATAATCCGTGTATTTGATGGTTTTTATTCTCTCTCCTCCAACTTTTATCCCGCCTGTGTCTTCCAGAGCTTCTGCCAGTAGTTTGTCTGCATATAAGTTGAACAAAAATGGTGAAAGACAGCATCCCTGCCTGACTCCCCTTCCTATGTTGGTTTCCTTTGTTTCCTTTTCCCCAATCCTTAGCTATTTTCTGATGGATGTACATTTGCTTTATTAATCTTCTGTCTTTCCAGTCTATGCCTATCTCTTCCAACATACTTAACAAGATATCCCACTTTACCCTATCAAAAGCTTTTTCATAGTCAATGAAGCAGACGCACATCTTTGGGCTCAATTCCAACATCCTTTCCGATATAATCCTCATACATCCAATAGCATCTCTCGTTCCTTTACTATTGCGGAACCCGAACTGGTCTTCCTCTAAGTTTTCTTCTATTTTCCTTCTTGTTCCTTCTAGTATAACGTTGGTTATTACTTTTCCCACATGTGAAATGAGACTTATAGTTCTGTAGTCTTTACAGTCCTGTGCATTACCTTTCTTTGGTATCGACACTATTGATAAAATCGATATGCTCAGGCGTTACTTGGTGGAAAGCCATACTAAATGAGTTGATGAGAGAGGCCTCATTCTCATGAGAGAATGAGGCCTGAAGATGTAAGACCCTCTTACGAAACCGGTCGCGAAATAAACACCTGTGGAAAATTACAAAGTATTTCAATTTCATTTCGACACTATTGTTTTAAGTAAATCTTCTTGCAACTCCCCTGTATCATAGATATTATTAATCAGATTTGTAAGTCGGTCCATACCATTCTTCCCCAAGGACTTTAGAATTTCTACTGGTATTTGGTCTCCTCCAACTGCCTTCCCATTTTTTATTCTTTTTATTGCCATCTCTATCTCTTCTTTCATTACTTTTGGATCTCCATTGTCCAAGGGCTGCATGCAGGCCAGGTTGTCACCATAGTTCTACAACTATGAAAAGTTTCAGCAAGACTATCACTGTAGCTTTTTATGCATTACGTGCATTTCTTCTTAAAATAGAAATAAGTAATATAGGGCAAGCAGTTTCCAATGCATGAAGGAGGTTTAAAGAAAAACGCGGCGAATGACGTGCCTAACTTAATAGGGTTGCGTGAGTGGTATGCGCGTAATGTAAAACATGCTTGTAATAAATCGATCTGCGAGTTTCTTAAAACAGAGCCAAGAAGTCTAGAAGAAAAATCTTTATTAAATTTAATTAAAAATTTGGATTACGCCCGTTATCTATCATGTAATTAACAGCGGTCTTTTTCTAATAAGTTCAATTACTGAAAAATGAACCGTGATATCTTAAATTTGGAACAAAAATGAAAGGTTTCCATGCTGGAGAGCCTTTCATCTAGCCGGATGATCGAATATTTGAAAACAAAATAAACAACTTTAACATCTATCGGAGAAATTAGTCACTTGTTTGAGTTGACGACCTAGCTCACACATACTTTTTCCGCTAAAAAATCGTGGATCATGGAGCAAGAAAGAGGAAGAATTCTGTAACCTTCCTCGGTGAGAGAAAATGTCAGAATAATTCATAAGGGAATAAACAAAAAGCTTGACGATATCTCATGACGTTTAGAATCAAGTAAGAAACAAAATTGGAATTATTGATCGTATGTACAACAACAATAAGTTGTGTTCTCTGCCTTACTGTTTCTTATAGTTTGATATAGTCCTGGAAAACACTATAAGAGTGGTAATGGAATATCTTCAGCTTAAATACCCATGTTGGTATTTATCTCCAAAATACGGTCGCCTGAGTATTTAACAACCATAGAGATTTTAATTAAATTTAATTTTCGTCCATATAATTAATCAAATCGTCGTTGTGTATAATAAAGCGTATTTTTATACTAATAGTAGCGTGTTTTAGGTATTTACTTAAATATAAACATACGTTTTGCAACTCAGGCTGTCGTGCGTAATCCGGAATAAGCAGGTTTTAACTCTTTTTTTTGTTTAAGGGAGATCCACGCGTGATTGTAAATTCAATTCTTGTTCCTTCGATATTCATCGATATGCTGTAGACGTTTATCAACTGTTGGTTACCGGCATTACTAACGCTTTCTCCGCCAGGGTGACAAAGGAATGATATAATTATCTTATCTATCATTTCTCGCAAAATTCTTATATGTATTGATAAAACGATACTATCCATCTTCCATGTGATCGGCAAATATTTATCTGTGTCTGCTGCTTCATTTTACTAAGCCACCATTTTAGCGTTCTCAATTGAGAAACACGCAGGGCGAGTAAATCCACGAAAAAGCACCAAATGGATTATTGACATTGGGTTGGTAAGTCTCGCTCGAACGCTAGTCGTATCGCTCTATTTCTGAAACACAAACGGCCGCCAAATAAGAAAGAACACAAAAAGAATTCGCCATATCTGGAGCCGATTATTCACGGGACTATTACGACTCCAATTTTCAAAATTGCAGTCCGCACTTTGCACACCTTTTCTAACTGTAAAATTAAAATATTTAGGTGTAATCTGGTTGAACTTTCGACGACACATTAAAGAGAAAACACTTGGCGAGCTCCACTAAATAATTGGAGTGTATTTTGTGTAGTTCGCCAATTGTTTTCTCTTTACGGTGTCCGTATTTACGTATCCGTAATATGGTATTGCGAAAAATGGGGCTGGAAAAATTAAGTGGCCCAGACCTCTCAGTGTTTCACAAGCTGTATTTCGCGGCATAAAGATGTATCGCCTGTTCATTTCCCATTTATGAGTTCGTACCACTAGTAATTTTCCTAGGATATAACAAGAAGATTGAATTAAATTATAATTATGAAGTTTCTACCACCACCTTACATCTTCTGTATTCATCACGACAAATGGGATTTTTAAATATAATCGCAGATGATTTTGTAAGGATATTGTCTTAAACCGCCCATTGGGAAGTTTCTAGAACCGCCCCTGGTACCGCATAATACTTGAAGGTATAATGTTCAAATTTCCCAGTATTTTTCTTAACCTCACAAGATACTTCTTCGTTAAAAGAGAATTGTTTACAAAGATACTATTTTTCTAATACACACGTAGTGTTTTCATCTTCTTCCCTCATATTGAAAACACGAGAAATAAAGCTCTAAAAGTGCTAGGTTGTATGATCAGGAACACTGTTAATTTTAAAAAACCGAAGACATTCAAGATGCTGCATTGCTCACTAGTGAGACCACTCTTGGAATATGCATCCACAGTTTGGTCTCCATACTATAATCTATATATATAAAGCAGAAATTCTGTGGGTTTGTGTGTTTGTTTGTCCGCGATTGGAGTCCACACCGTTTGTCCGATTTGCGTCAACCTTTGCATACGTGTTCTCTGAGATCCGGAAGGAAGTACTGTCACCTTTTTATTCGAAAACTTTGCTGGGATTGAACCAAGATCGTTCAGATAAATTTCCATAAGAAATACACGTACAGTTTGATTTATCGGTTACAGACTTTATTTCTTTTGCAAAATTAAATTAGAAGGAATAGTCGTATAAAATGGAGAGAAGGACCAAAAGAAGGGAAATTGAATACAAATTCTTATTATTGTCGTGGAATATCGCTTTCGTCTTGAAGTTGCGAGAATTGAGATAAAATATACGATTACTTTGTGAAATTTTGAGGCTGTAAACAACCCGTCCCCTTGACGACCAATGCGATTTTTTTTTCCGAGCTCATGCGTTTTCTCATAAGAATACGTGGCCCATTTAGAAGCAATTGACGATATGAAGAGGAGGAAATGTTACAGAGATTTTAACTATTACAGTAACCACAATTTGTAGTGATGAATCGCAGGGCAACAAGCAATCGTACCACTGTAATCAAGTAATGGTGGTGGACGTTTAAGTTTTTGTCTATCATTCGGACTCTGACATATTTTACGATTAAATTAAAGGAAATTCCATAAAGATGCACAATCTTATTGTTGGTTGTAGATTTCGACTTCGAACTATGAGAACTGATTAAATAAAACGCATTAAAGATGCGAGATGTAATTTTCTCTTACGTAAAAATAGATATAATATATTTAATCNTTTAAATTTAATAAATAGTATTGTTTTGGCGTCTGTTATGTTAAAGTGATTGAAGTTGAAACTATTTCCGCGGAAAATGCAAGGGAAAGAAGTTAAATCGAGCTATAATGCTTTATCAATTTTTACTAAAGACATAGTCACTACATATGTTAATATTTTCAAACTGGTTATTAAATGTTCGTAATTAAACAATCACGATAGCTATATAGCTAAATAACATAAGGAACGCTCATATCTACAACACTTCTTCGAGGAAGACAACCATTAATTTGTGCAAAAATATTGTCCAAAATCGTCAAGTGTACTTCTAAATAGAATGTTCCGAAATGTAACTTGAACATGAAACTTTCCAAAGAATTCATGCTGGCAAATAGATACCTTTTACTTGGTTACCGTTGGGCTTCAACACCTAAAAGTATTGGGTGTTTCCCAAGACAGAAAAGGGAAAATCTGCAAACGCCACACATTTGCAAACAGAGTAATAATCGGTTCACTCATTTCTCCGAGAGATATTTCGTCTGGAAATTCTATTCCTAGAGATAAAAAGGGAATCGGCGGAGAAAAACATCGAACATCATGAAACTACTTGAATGTCACGGTGGCATAGTTCTTCTGTGGATAAAATCGAGGAATCGAAAATGGAACCCAATTATATTGGTACCACTACATCACTATAAATAACAGTAATTGCACGCAGGTATTAATAGGAACCGCACCAAATTACCTGTTATCTTTCGTCGGAAGCGAAGAGTCTTTCGTTATCTTCCTCTCCAATTTTCTATCGGCTGCGATGGCCCTTGTGGAAGTGCTGAAGCATGATAGCATTGCTTTCTCGATTTCGCTCAAGTTCGGCATTGGAGAGACGCCCATGTCCAACAGCATTCCAAGTGTTCTCTTATGTTTTTATGTATTCTATGTATTTCTTATGTATCCTATAGAAAGAGGGCATTTTTATGCCCGTTTATTAAATCTTTTCTATTCTTCGACTCAAATTCGCGCTAAAATTAAAGAAAAATTGGTTTAGTGTGTCACGGACTTAAAAAGTAAGTAAGCTCCTGAAATAAAAAAGATTAGGAAGCTCGGCATAGAATATTAGGCGTAACAATATCCCCGCTTTATGATTACATTACTTATCATTCGAAAGTTTTCCTTCGTATTATTCTTATTTTCTATTACAATTTCCATGATTCTGATGAGAATGTAAACCTTAAATTTAATCCTATTTATACTAACAAGGAGAACGTCAGGTTTGTGTAACACTGATTTACACGAAAATTTCAGGACACTTTCCGTGCACCAAAATAACAGACAAGTGTCCGGCCGTTCAACTCAATGCGCCTTTGTTTATGCAAAATTTGCAACAACTGAAAATCGAAGTTAGGCAACCACGCAACACACGTGCATTGCCATAGATATAGCGGAATTTTCTGAAAAGTACTGAAAATATCGCAATAAAACGGGATATTTCTCTACTAGAAACGTCGTGATACATAAAAACCTTAAAAAATGAAGAAAGAAAAAAATGGAAAATTAAAATGGAGAGCTTTAAGGGACAGTGTTAAAATTTATAAGCAGTCGATTCTTACAGGAGATTTTAATATTAGTCTGGAAACGATCCCAAGACCATATTGAAAAAATCTTTGCCGTTTGCGTTACGAGAACATGTCTAATTACAATATCTCGATTATCAATTCTCCATCGTTCTGGGAAGGGCTCAAAATAAATTCTCTATAATCCGCACAAAGCATACTTTACGGAAAAAATTGAGTATTTGGGCCTTCTGGGAATCGAAGCTATGATAGCTATGATCGATGTTTCACTTTTCTTCCGGGTTTCCTGTTGGTACTGATACCACATAAAAGGGCCAAGTCAAAGACACTTGTAGTTAAGGCTGAGACTCCATAACCTACGTGTATTAGTACTACAATAGATACTGGAGTACCTACCTAACGTATATTTTAATAAATGTTGACGGGAAAGGTAAAGAATGTCTGGGAGATAAGAAGATGAAATTAAATAGCAGAAAAATTAAATTGCTTGTGAAAAAAAACGAGATAAACATTTTTCTAGGTGGAAAATTCCGCTATATGTATGGCAATGCACGTGTGTTGCGTGGTTGCCTAACTTAGATTTTCAGTTGTTGCAAATTTTGCATAAACAAAGGCGCATTGAGTTGAACGGCCGGACACTTGTCTGTTATTTTGGTGCAAGGAAAGTGTCCTGAAATTTTCGTGTAAATCCGTGTTACACAAACCTGACGTTCTCCTTGCGAGATGGAAATAACGCCGAAAAAGAGCGTCAGGTACATTCATTTCATACCTTTATATTTCATAATAGGATGGATATACTTACTTGGGAGATGTTTCCTTCGACTTGAATTTTCGAAACGACGGCCGGAAGATGCGTCTCTTTTCCACTTGGCATTTTGACAGAACAGTTTCCCTTGGCATTTTCGTCGGGAAGATTCCATCTTCTATGAAAGGAAGGAAATCTCAATTTAGGAATACTATTTGAAAGTGAAACATGCTCCGCAGATAAAAGCAACAGCTCGAGAAATTTAATAAGATTTCTTGTTAACTTAGTAAATGAAGTAAATGGTGAATCACGTGACTTGCTTGCTAACAAATGAAGTGCGATGGCTTTCTTTGGGTCACTTTGGTTCTATCACTTAAAAATGCTTATAATTTGTGTTACCATATTGCGATTACAACAAACCGGGATATTTCAAATTAAGATCACGTCGGTTAAACTGGGATAAGTTTAAAGTTTGTTTTACTCATTCTTATGTGTTTGTTAGACACTGTCAGCAATTGTGCAATTTCGTACTGTTGTTTAATTTTAGTCTTTATATCATTTTTCTTTTCTATCCTTTTTTATTCCAATGTTTTATCCGAGTTTTAATCCGAATCGGGGCACGATGGAATACTGGCCGGGACCACTTCTCTAAATCAGGACTATCCCGGACACGTATTGTGAGCCTACTGATAATCAAATGCCATTCTTACAACGACAGGTATCGCTATGATAAGCATACACACAACTATAAGACAACACGAAAATTGCTTTCGGCCAACCTTTTCCAACATCAATTGAAAATCTTTAAATTTAATAAATAGTATTGTTTTGGCGTCTGTTATGTTAAAGTGATTGAAGTTGAAACTATTTCCGCGGAAAATGCAAGGGAAAGAAGTTAAATCGAGCTATAATGCTTTATCAATTTTTACTAAAGACATAGTCACTACATATGTTAATATTTTCAAACTGGTTATTAAATGTTCGTAATTAAACAATCACGATAGCTATATAGCTAAATAACATAAGGAACGCTCATATCTACAACACTTCTTCGAGGAAGACAACCATTAATTTGTGCAAAAATATTGTCCAAAATCGTCAAGTGTACTTCTAAATAGAATGTTCCGAAATGTAACTTGAACATGAAACTTTCCAAAGAATTCATGCTGGCAAATAGATACCTTTTACTTGGTTACCGTTGGGCTTCAACACCTAAAAGTATTGGGTGTTTCCCAAGACAGAAAAGGGAAAATCTGCAAACGCCACACATTTGCAAACAGAGTAATAATCGGTTCACTCATTTCTCCGAGAGATATTTCGTCTGGAAATTCTATTCCTAGAGATAAAAAGGGAATCGGCGGAGAAAAACATCGAACATCATGAAACTACTTGAATGTCACGGTGGCATAGTTCTTCTGTGGATAAAATCGAGGAATCGAAAATGGAACCCAATTATATTGGTACCACTACATCACTATAAATAACAGTAATTGCACGCAGGTATTAATAGGAACCGCACCAAATTACCTGTTATCTTTCGTCGGAAGCGAAGAGTCTTTCGTTATCTTCCTCTCCAATTTTCTATCGGCTGCGATGGCCCTTGTGGAAGTGCTGAAGCATGATAGCATTGCTTTCTCGATTTCGCTCAAGTTCGGCATTGGAGAGACGCCCATGTCCAACAGCATTCCAAGTGTTCTCTCATGCACTTTTTCCTCGATGTCTGCCTTCAGAGCATTTGGTAAAGATTCCACTGCAGCTATCTGTGCATTGAAGCATGAAATACTAAATATATCAAGACTTGGGTAACCAATCTCTGACGGCACCAAGCCGGAACATATATTTTAATGACCATTAACTAGGACAGAGCTTATTTTATCCGAATGTTTTCATTTGTTAACCAAAGTAAATGTGGGCAGTTACCATAATTTACCGTTTAAACAATTTATATTCTTACATCTCCGAATCTTCCACTGTTTTCTTTTCCAGAAGTTTTCTTTTAACCTGGTACAAAACGAGAAACTGACTGGGACAGTCCCGGTCGAAACGAAATGTATGACAAACCTATAAAGAGACTCTTCTTCATTAAATGTTAAAATTACAATGTAAATGATCCTGCTGAGGATATTTTTCTTCTTTAGATATTACCTTACTTTTTTACGCCCACAAATCCTTCTTAAGTTTTCTTATCTATTTCTATTTGCAAATTTATTTTTTTTAATTAATGACAACAGGTTAGATGGAAGAAGAGACTTTTTAGTCTCAATCTCGGCTTAATAAATACATTTTAGACCTTAAAAAGGGGACAATTTATAAATTAAACGTGACAACAGAGAATAGAGGGTTAAAAGACATATGTTTGAACAAGACTAGCATAATAAATTAGAATATTTTATTCGAAAATTTTCGAAAAAAAATAATTAACGAAAAGAAAATCCGAATTTGATATCATCTTAATGAGAGATTTAAGGAACAAGGGAAAGTCGAACATTTGAAAACCACAATATTTCTTTGGAGACGCCCATGGTTTCGACTCTTGGAGTTATCACCTGATTGTGATTGTGGTTTGTATTAATTCGGCTTTTCCTTGTTCCTTCATGGAGTCCTATCTCGAAGCCACGACCATAGCAATTGATTCTACTCGTATCAACGAGATTGTGTGGCACCTTTCCACTTCCAGAAACATATCTTAGTTTTTAAGGCTTACATGGAGCTATAAGTTAGTTAACATTTTTAGCAACTCTTCCACACAAAAAAGAAACTTAACGCCTAAAAATCTGCCATGTGAATTAAAGTGTTATCTTAATTAACCTCAGGATTTTTGACGCAATATATGCTCGTAGAGTATCAGAGATTTTTTCCCGCTTAACATTTTTCATTCTATAAAGCTCAATTCTACATTCCAGTTTCATAAGTAAAAAATACGAAAATAAATCAACAAAACTCACATCCACATTGTATTTAAATTCGTCCGCATGCCCCATGGTTGTTTGATATCTTACGGATCATACATGTCTTGTGGGCTTTTAACTCTAGGAATGGAGAGGCGATTACCACTCCAGACAAAATTTCTCCGTTGACCTAGTTATAACTTCGGTATATTCTCTACTACATTGATTTCTGCCAAGGTTCGCTCGAATGAGAATGAAAGTCAAGCACGACATGAACCTGCATATGATCTTTTTTTATATTGGGACACAATATCACTCACGTGATGTCGCCATAAAGCGTGAACTGCAGGTTAATTTTAATGTGTTTTTAGTTTTTAATTTTAAAATTTTTATTTCTGCAAACTTTAAATATTTAATTTTAAATTGGACTTAAAAATATGCTAATATTCCGTATCGAATTGCAACATAAAATTAAGAAAATTACTATTTCTTATACTCATCACATTATTTGTCATACTTTTAATAAAAAGAATAAGCTATTCATGTGGAGAAATTCCCTTCTCTGGACGACAACCTTGTCGTGGTCGAAGGGCTTGCGTGTTCCTATGATCTAGAGAGCGTAACTGGCGGGAACTATCTTCCTGATAGGGTCACCCATGACAGAATGGTCAATAGGTAGGGGCCAGACGAAAGGTAGTCACGCAGTGTCTATACCTCAGTGAGGCGGCTGCAAAGGCGTCTGTACCCCAGTGGGGCGGCCATTATGGGTGATGGTGGTGTCACGTTAAGAGAAGGGTTGAGGAAGGCAACGGGAAACCACCTCGACTACCACACTTATCCCAAGCAATCATGATGTGCCAATATAAGAATATTGTAAGTGACGTAAACGGGACTCAACACTCTACGGGGAGTGTCGTGCCCGGCAGTGATAGGAGTAAGGCTATCTCGGTCGTCATTCCACGAAACCCTTACCCAGGAAACGACAAGAAAAGAAGAGAGAAGATGGCCAAGGAAACAAGGGTGGGAACCTGGAATGTTAGGACAATGCTTAGGAAAGGAAAGTTGGAAAATGTAAAGGTAGAAATGAAGAGGTCCAACATTAACATACTAGGGCTATGTGAAGTGCGATGGAAGGATGGGGGTGATTTCTGGAGTGATGATGTCAGAGTAATTTTCAGTGGGGGAAATTCTAGCCAGAGGGGAGTTGCGGTAGTGCTAGACAAGAAAGCGGGAAAAGCCGTGATAGCTACAGAGCTAATAAGCGACCGGGTTATGTCAGTAGAAATAAAGGCTGAGCCAGTAAACACGGTGATAGTTCAGGTGTACTTGCCCACTAGCGAACATAGTGATGATGAAGTAGAACTTGTTTATGAACAAATAGAAGAAGTAATGGGAAGGGTTAGAGGCAATAAAAACCTAATTGTAATGGGGGACTGGAATGCAGTAGTTGGGCAAGGCAAAGATGGAGAAGAAGTGGGAGGGTTCGGACTAGGAAATAGAAACGAAAGGGGACAGAAATTAGTAGACTTTTGTAAGAGGAATAACCTCTGTATCACAAACACACTTTTTCAGCACCATAATAGAAGGAGGTACACATGGAAAAAGCCAGGAGATACGGATAGGTACCAAATTGATTACATTTTGGTAAGAAAAAGGTTTAGAAATAGTGTTAAAAATTCAAAGAGTTACCCTGGTGCTGATGTTGACTCAGACCATAACCTGGTCATGATGAAAACCGAGCTAAAGTTTAAAAAGATATTTCGAGCAAAAATTACACCAAAATGGAACCTTGAAGCCCTTAAAAATGGGAAAGCGAGAGAGTTCCAAGAGTCAGTCAGTAAGGCCTTAGAGGATAATGGGAGGGAACTTACTATAGACGGAGAATGGGAAAAGATTAAAAACAGTATCAAGGATAGTGCGCAAGTAACTATTGGAAGGGTCAAACAAAACAAAATTAGGAAACCATGGGTGACGGTAGAAATGATAAATAAAATGGAGGAAAGAAGGAAATGGAAAAGGGTTAACACAGAACAAGGACGTAGAATGTATAGGGCTTTCAATAACGAACTGAGAAGGGAAACAAATAGGGCAAGGGAACAGTGGTGGAAGGGTCAATGCAACGAAATAGAAAAGCTGGACGAAAGTGAAAGGGTCGACCTAAGGTATAGAAAGTTGAAACAGTTAACCGGAAATAAAATTCGAAACAGAATAACCACAATAAAAGATAATAATTGTAACGTTCTACGAGATCCAGCCAGCATAAGGGTAAGGTGGAAAGAATATGTTGAGGAACTATATGGGAAGGACATGAAACCAACAAACATAATGTTAG
Organism: Ladona fulva; assembly: GCA_000376725.2. Lineage (NCBI taxonomy): Eukaryota > Metazoa > Arthropoda > Insecta > Odonata > Libellulidae > Ladona > Ladona fulva. Next base: position 738,908 of record KZ308470.1, on the reverse strand, counting down.
AAAGTGAACAAGAAGTGGAGGATGATGATGTTGGACCTGGGATATTAGATAGTGATATTGATAGGGCCTTGCGTGATATGAAAGGAAATAAAGCAACGGGCATTGACGAGATACCAGTTGAGCTACTTAAAAACCTGTGGGAAAAGGGCAAGAGAGACTTTTATAATTTATACAGAAAAATTGATGATGATAGGAATTGTCCAGAGGATTTTACTCAGGCCTCAGGATTTCAACGATCAGGGTCGATGGGGAAAAACTAGAGCAGGTGGACAAATTCTTGTACTTGGGTAGTGTTCTATCTTGGGATGGGAGGTGTGGAGATGAGGTTCGAAAAATAGTAGCATTGGTCAAGGAAGCTTTTATGAAGCGAAGGGAATTAATGACAAAGGGTCTCGATAAAGGAATCAGGAAAAGATTGGTAAAATCCTTGACATTGAGTGTTTTGCTGTATGGGTGTGAAACGTGGACCTTAAAGAAAAGAGGACATCTAAAGATTGGAGGCATTTGAGATGTGGGTGTTGCGTAAAATGGAAAAGGTGAGCTGGGTGGATAGAAAAACAAACATAGAGGTGCTAGAAATGGTTGGGGAGGAAAGGGTTTTAATTGAAGTAATTAAGCACCGACAGAAGAAATGGATGGGTCAAATACTGAGAGGAGAGGGATTGCTGAAGAGCGTGATTGAGGGTAGAATGCAGGGGAAGAGACAGAGGGGAAGGCAGAGGCAAAAGATGTTAGATGGGATAAGGGGGGGGTGTGAGTTACCAGGTAACGAAAGAAAAGGCTATGAATGGGGAATACTAGGGCACATGGACCTACCGAAAGGTGGAACACTTAAGTAGTAGTGGAGAAATTACAGCGAATTCACGTGAAATATGTTGCTTACATATTTTAGTCCTACTGTCTGAAATCAATTTTCATGTGATGCAATTGCAATGTTAAACTTCCCTCACATCATTAGGCTTGTTTCGAGGTTAACGGAGAGAAATTCAAAAAATTCTGTGAAAATTCATTTAAAAATTTCTTCTGAGAGTATTGAGACGTATAAGTCACATCTGGCGAAAGGCACACAAAAATTATTGACTGTACGAGAGCAGAGCGTTGGTTCTCCACTTCCACTCTAAAATTAACTTCACGAGCTTTTCCTCTTCACTTCGCTGTGGATGGCAACCGATCGTTCACTTAATTTGTTTTGGGAAACTTAAAAGTATAATTCTGGCCGGGATATAAAGCGAAAACGGATATGATTTGCAACGATTTTGAGTACCTTAAGGACTAATGAAAGTCAAGTGATCTAGCCAAGTGACTTTATCATATACGTTCGAATAACAAAAAAGGCATACTCCACCAAGTTCGATCTAATTACAACCACGCAGGCTTGATTTCAATTAGTAAATGAGTATTGTGTGTATTATCTTTTTTACGATTATGATTGGAAGCTACTTTTTCTGCTACATTAGCTAATAATTCAGTCAAGAATTTATTCTCGACTGAATCCCTAATCAATCAGAATGGAACTTGAATACCGATCCGCAATTTCTTTTAACTACTCATCAAAACAGGAAATATTACCAATCAATCCATCTTGAATTTGGTAAATTTTTCCTTCGAAAATTTCCTAGTTAAATATCCAATTAATATATTTCAAACGACTTGGCATCATTAATTGGCCTTATTGATTTCTTTACGAAGAAGATACCATTCAATAATATTACGCATGATGACAAGACTGCGTGAAGTACTTCATCCAGGTGATTTACCGAAGAGCAATTTAAGCGTTTTAAATGCCCATCGCCGACTCTTTTCTCCTTTTAGGTGACCCCATTCTCAGCACCGCCCACTCTTCATTCAAAGAACAAACACGGATTATCGCAGCAGCTTAAACGAATTCGTACCGTTTTTGAAATCTTCCGCCGTGAAGTATGCCAATTTATACGTGCACAAGAAACGCGGCACAAGTCTTAGACACCTAAAACAAACTGAGCAATTATTAGCTTCCTCACCTGAGCAGGAGACAGACTCGTGTACCATGGAGGTCCCTGCCACTTCCATACTCTAGCATTCACCAAACCTGCGAGATAATGTAAAAATGGAAATCACAAGACTTTTCAATGAAAAGGGTTTTTAAGCAATCATATCAACAGATAAAAGAAATGTATTGTTTATTACTTGACTGACGATTTCAAACAATTTTGTTTACCACTCTTCAAACATTTCCACGAAACCACTTAAAAACTCTTCTACCGTTTGAAAAATATGTGAGTATGGTAAAATAGTACAGTTGTGCTAATTCACAAGCCTATTTAAAGCGCTCGATAATTTGTGATCTCTTTAACGTAGAAATCGGTATGCTCATGGTAAATGAAAACGAGTAACATATGGAAACGGTGCATGAAGGGTAGGTTTATTGAATCATTCATTGTTTTGGTTTCATCCTAAGAACGCACATTACGCAAACATTTCCCTTCTTCGGTCCGAATAACACACGGGAAAGCGGACTCATGACCCTAAATGATCTACGTGACATGTTTCAGTAATTCCTCCAATACTCGTATCATATATTTTCTTGAAATAATTACACTTATAAGAAGTCCTATTTTTTCTTTTCTGAGATTATTTCTGGGTAAATTCAACTATTTCAATATGAAGAGTCAGGATAGAAAATGTTATGCAATCCTCTTAAAAAGTGTAAGACTCTGAGATGCAACGGACGAACGAAACTGGGGGAACGTCACACGACGCGCAGATGAGGTCACCGTGAATGATATACGTGTCTAATCTTCATGTACATGAGCTCATGTAAATTGAATTACGAGGAGGACACAATCAAATTAGTCTTCAGCTCTTCATGCGAAAGTCAAGTAGCTGTAACGAGGCCCGATCTCCGTAACCTAAGTCACGAGAAGTTCATGATTCAATTTAAAATTCCATTTGTGTTGTTTATAACTCCGGCAAAATGATATTTTGTGTCTGGAATTGAGAACCTTAAGTAGGAAATGTGAGATATTTAATAAATATTAAAGACTTGCGCGCCAATGTAGAGCCAACTATAACATGACATTCTGATATTCTCTCTGTTATCAAGTCTATGATGAACTTACGATGTTTTTTAAGAAATTTATTTATTAATTAATATTATTTATAACATTATCCATATCTGCTTATTTTTTTGTCTTCAATGTTTTAAGTGAAATTTATATATAAAGGAAACCCCGAAAGTTTCGCGTGACACTTTGGGCAACGTGACATTCTCTCGTGACACTTTGGGCAACAGCTTCACCACTGCCATTTCAGCTGCCAACTGCCAGTTCCATACCATTTTGTACAGGTAATTCGAAAATAACAATTTTATCCTTAGGACCAATTATAAATGGCCGAAGAGGGTATAAAGAAATCATAATAGCTAGAATACTTGTTTCCTCGAAGAATTAAGAGTTCGATAATGCACATTTTCACATTTAACCACTTTGATGATCAACCATCAACCATCTTCTGAAACGAAGTTATTTTCAAGGAAAGACTTTTTCAAATTGTTCTATTAACGGCTGAAGAAATAAAACACTGAATTCTCCAGTGCCAAAAAATAACATTACATACATTATTACGCCTTAGCATTATATCCTTACCTAAGTTTTTCCTCTCTTTGCATCGTACATCCTCACTACTTATCAGGCTTTCATCGCTGGAGCTTCCATTTTCCCTTAAATTCCTCTCATCCGTCTCCGCTAAGTCCTTCGCTGAAGAATGGGTCTGGCAATTTCGGAATTTCCAGTTTTTAACAACATCAAAGTACATATATTGGTGATAAATTAACGGATTTAACTTAAACATCATTTAAGAGTATATGACATGGGAATTAAATTAATTTTTACATCTATGAATGGACTATCTTCTATTGTGTTCAAACTAAGTGGTAGACTTGGGCTCTACCTTCATCGTTCATTCATTTGTAATTTTTTTATCAGAAATTTTTCTTATGTAACATCTTTTTTTATGACTTTCACTATCGCTGAATAGTCTGGTATTTTGACAGATATGGAGAAGCGATTGTACCCCAAGACAATATTTTTGAGTTGTATCGATCACAATGAAAAGATAGATTTATTGTCGCGATATGGATAGTTCATGATTTGCTGCTGATTGATTGTGTTGCGATGGATTCGGCCCAGCCATTTCTGATTGCACTGATAAAATCTATACCGCAACACATATTTTTAGTCTTCGTAATTTGAAAGATATTTTAGTTAAATATATGTATGATAATACTTCTACTACTTGCTAGGTTCGAATAACATTGAACTGTATTTGTATTTATGAATTTCTCCGCGACTTTAAAAATAAAAAAACAGCCAAGCATTTCTTTTCAGGAATTTTAACTGATCGAAGACGATTTCAAACTAAAATTATGCCACTATCAGATGAAGTTACAACAATACCTTTTCTGGGATTATTGGAGACAGCTCTTTGTCTTGAAAACTTCCCTTCGTTATTCCTAGTTTACATATATAATAACCAGCTTTCTCATGATGGAATATATTTTCTTTCCCAGAAGGTAAGATTTCTAAATTTATTTCGAGAGCATGTTCTTTAACCTTAATATCAAGATTTTCTTTCTCGACGTCAAAGCAAAATTCCTTGCAATATACAGATCTCAAAGGAGACATCTCAATTCACAATAATATTTTGCATTGCATTTTACGAAAAAAATATTTTCGAAAACTTTCGGACTCCAATAAAACGATCAATTTACCGCAATTGCTGAAGTTACGATGAATTTACTTAAATAAGATACTTACTGTTTCTAATAAACAAACCCTTTACGCATGGAAATTAAACAAACCCGAGAATTTTGTGGCCAATCGATTGTATTTCGTTCTCGAGTGGTTTGTGAGAAAGCTGTGGCCGAGTTAATGGTTTAATTTTGGTGAATTATAAACTTACATAAAATACTTACTCAGAAAATTATATAAAGAAATAAATAGCAACTTTCAATTACCAAGTATGTTACTAAATCAGTATTCATTACATGAGTAATTAGTTATACAATGATTATGATGCTGCAAATTTTCACAGAAACAGCCATTTTAAATTGTTCCATTTTTTATTCAGTGCTTTGAGCATTAGATTACTTAATATAACGATTGAAGGAAAGAAAAACTTTCTGACTACTGAATAGTTTCTCATTCTCAGCTAAATCTCCTTTCCTTCATTATGCACTTAGCATCAAGTACAAGAGAATAACATCTATTGTAGAAATTATCTTACTGTGAAATTTGTATTTTTTTAATAGTTTTCATTCCATAAGTTTTGAAAAACTCATTACCTCATACTTACATCAGGTTGAAATTTTTCACTTAATTCACATAGCGACTATGAATTAGATGTAAAAGAAAACTCCTTCGGCTCAATCTCTATCTAATTAAGCCACTTACCGCTGTTTTTATTATTAAATAGAAACATAGCAATTGAAGTGGCAACTCATCCAAGAAGCAGTATTTTACTCCATAAAAGCTGCCTCAATAATCTTTGTTTAAAATATTTCCTCTGAATAATTTACAGTTCTATATGAGCTATTATTGTTTTGAATCAATAACCTGACTGGTGCTCAGATTCAACATAGTTTATGTTCAGAAAGACATAAATAAAGTCATTAAAAAGTTCGATAATATTATTTAGATGAAAAAGAACCTTTCTGCAGAAGCTAGTAATCCTTCCTATAATGAGTCTTGTATACAATGAGTCAAATTGTATACAATGTTTATGCTATTTATGCATTTGAATGGGTTATGGGAACTAATTTTTAAATAAAATTATGATGTGTATGTGGAGTAACATAAATGACTTTTGAAATATTTTCAGTAAAATTAAATAAACTTAGTATAAACCAAAATATTAATTAGGTTTTATGCAAATGCATGCAAGCTTTAATGTATTTAATTCCATTAAGAATTTACAAAGCAAATCATAATTTTACTTCTCAACTAGTGATAGCAAAAATACCTTGAAAGTTCACCAAACATATATAATTTATTTTATATATATTCATAAATATAAGGCCATAGGAAAAAATGTCATGAATAATTTTTTTTAAAAAGTTAGCTTGAGTTAGCAATTGCAAATATTTCCTGGATAGCACATGACTAAAATCTTTTCAATTTTCAATGAATGACGACTAAATTCAAGACATATAAGATGAATAATGAAATCTAAACCTATGCCAAATTATCAAATACTAGGATTCTTTACTACAACGTTTACTCAGATTTTCAATTTAAGACTACTTATATATACTAGTTACCATTACCTTATTTGTTGACCACCATCATTCAAGCTCATTATTTCTTTGACTATCTGGTCATTAAAAATGTACTGTTCAATTTTTAATGTCAGATAGCCAGTACACATCACATAAAACATTTCCAAGAGTCTCCCTTATTTAATGTCATTGTTATTGGTTTATAGCGATAAATTTCATGTACAGATATTTTAACCCCTTTGGGAATCACCCTATCTCCCATCCAAAAACTGAATCTATCTTATCTGAATTTATCTTATAATCTTTTCTATCAAGAAAGTTTAATCATATTCATAACAAAATTACTATTGTCAGATATGTATTACATATACAAAAACCATGATACAGACAAGCTTTATGCTTGTATCTACTGATAGAGTAAGATAGCTTGTTCCATAAAATATCTCTCATTTATCTAAATTTGAAAAAACAATAGCATGAAGTAGGTATACCATCCAATTTTAAAATAAGTTGAGAATTTCAGATATTTCATATACCATTTCGATGTGGCGATTAATATTAAAAAATAATGATTTAAAAAGAAATCAATTACAACATTAGTATAGAGCTAAGAAAACTAGCATGGGGTACCATGGGAAATGGTATGATATACATTGGGATACTTTCACTCATTGTCAGATGCATTAATTAATTCTTTGTAATTTCCATTTTTATGAGATTTCATGGAGACAAGAAAGGCAAGGCAGTATCCCTGCAGTATGTTCATCATACTTGTATTGCAAAGTCTTATTTTTAATGGGTAATTCATCAAAATCATAAAAATATAATCAGCTTGGGATAAAATTAAAATTGGGAAAATATCACCAATGAATTATCGTGAGAAACCACACGTATTTTAAGATGAGAGTGTCAATAATGGGAGTTTCTTTATACAGGAAACTTATTCGTACCCTATAAAAATGGAGGACAGCAAATAAATTACTTAATTCTAATTTTCAGACTGCTGTCACTGTCTCCAAAATGGGATCCCGCCTTGCGGAATTTAAGAAACTGGTGTAAGTATACATCATGTGGCATTAAAATGTATATAAAGCTACAAAACTGACGTATATTCTTCAAACGATTATTTACCGAGAGATATTAATTCTAAAATATCATAAGATATTACAAAAGCCTTAAAACATCCTTGCTACGTTTAGCCTTACGTACAGCTTGGAAATAATCGAAACCAATGCTTCATTTTCATGGATTTTCTCACAAAATGAAAAAATAGGTTGCTTTTTATCAAATTACTTCACCGCTGTCTTACCTTCAAATTGAACAGTCATCAATTCTCCAAAATTTCGCGATGTTAATATTGAAAAATAAAGCTCGACTACTGTCGCGCTGTGCTCAACAGAATAATATCACTCTTCATTATTTATGAAGAACACCAGGCATTAAAACTGGAAATTAATTCTTAAATTCACGCAATTGTGTACAAATTATACATCTGCGCTACAGACGGTACCAACCGTACCAACTTCATTGAATCGATATCAAAACACTCACAGCAGCTGAGTAGCATATTGCGTTGAGAAATATATGCTTGCAGGAAGTCAGGTACCGGTGAATCTAGTTTTTGTTTAGTACTCTGTCATTTGGGCTTATTGTTCTTTTAGTGATCGAAAATATTACTTTACGTAAGAACTTATAAATATATTCTTATTTCATACCTGTAGTGTCTTGTTATGAAAATTAAGACTGTTAGTGGGGGTTGTTTTGAATACAATATATGTATTCGCGAAGCTCAAGAAATTGGATTAGTGGTTATTGTACCCTCGGTATTTCTGTTGTACTTTACTTAACGTTATGATAATTATATTGAGTTAAACTTATTACTTTCACTTGTAGAGTAGGGTGATTAAGTGGTGATTATTTTATTATTCTGCATTTTATTAAAATTTTTGGTTTAATTTATGTTTTACCTCGCAGATATTTTACTTGTTTGGTAGAACCACGATGGGGAATGTCATTATCTTATTTCCAAGGTTTGTGTTGATGTATATCAACGACCCCGAGTTATTGCTTTCTTACTGTTACTTAAATTAAGTTACTTTAGTTATATGTTCTGATTATGAGTTAATTTTAAGTCTTAAGCCAATCTCTCATACAATTCATATTTGTTACGGTTAAATATATTTCTATGTTAATAATGAGTATTTTACCGTGAATTTAATGCAATGAACTTTTTTTAAACTATCTGTTACGCATCGTATTCACAGGATGCGGATTATAGGAGTACTCCGATATGTAGTTTCCACAGTAGTCATGCTCGGGGCTGCTCCCGAGCTTTTCTTTCTTTGGTCCATCTGGAAAGGATTTTCATTATTTCTTCCTGCTTGGGCTTACCAAATGGGAGATGATATTTCTTATTCAATTTACCAGCGTTTAGTGCTGTTCTTTTTCCATCACTGTACAGGTTTACAGGTATGTATGAATTAAAATTACCGGCATGTAATCTTAAATATAATTTTTTAATTAATTATCAAAATCTACATATGTTTGCATAAAAATAAGTTTAAAAGGTTAAATCGCCTCTTGATGTTTTCTCATATATTTCATGAAGGAAATTTAGTTGTTTGATCAATTAAGAATTGTAGTCACTCTAGGCTCAAAGTTGTGCATTGTGTTATGCCCTGAATTAGTATTCATTTTGTGGATAGTATTTTAAAAACCGTTCTAGTTTTTATTAAAACCGCAAACCTATGGAAAACATTCTTTGAAAAATTGATTTGTTTAATTTAAACCTATTAGAATGGTATATTTTCTAGGTATACTTCTATGGTGATACTGAAGAAGTGTTTAAGAAGAAAGAAACTGTCTTGTATGTTGCTAATCACCAGTCCACAGGTAATTGATCATTATATCTCTACTGCTTTTTTCTCATAATCTCTTGTTATACTGTCTTAGTCTTATAGTATTCATTGCTTTCATATATTAGTATATTTTGTGATGCCGTTATCATTGTATTAATGAAAAACGTGTTTTTTAAACCTTGAAAATATAATTTTTGATAATTTTTACAGGCATAAATTTTAATGCCATTATTTTATTTGTGCAATTGACTGGGAGCCATTATATTTATGTTCACCCAAGGGTATTAGTGAGTAGGATATGCACTCTTTTGCATGGTTTTTTGTGCATGTTTTTGCACTCCTTTTGAATTTCATGCTTCATAATGCTTATGATATTTGTCCATCTATGTATCCAGCACATTCTTTTGAATTCCTTAATTTTGGGATCAATTTTTATAACAGTTTGGATCCTTTAGTTTCACAGGTATGATCATTATGTGTGTTGAGGATTATGAAGCAATCAACATAAGGTACACTGAAGGCAGAAGTGACTCATTATATCAATCAAAAGCAACTGCTTCTATTCTGAGAAAGGGAACTATCCTATATCATAGGTGAGACGAATTGGGCTGTATGATCCTGCTATTTATGCCAAAAGAATCCAGGATTAACTAGGAAAAGATTAAATAACATAACAAATTTTTCTTCTTGTATGACTGTTGTTTTGCTCTTGGGCATCCTGATTAATTTGCAAGGTTTAGCTAAGTGAAAACAGATCGATATTATAATTCATTCGTTTTTTATTAATGAGTAACATTTTCCTCGCGAGATTTTACTAAAAAAAATAATGTTTTATGGAATTGAATCTTCCCATTTCCTGTGAGAGTGTTAGGTGCATTATTTGGGAGATTAGCTTTGATTTACCTAACCACTGTTCAAGTTTTGCTAATTAATGGTTTTTATCTTTGTGCATTTTCTCCATTTCCTATGAGACTGTGTTACTGTGACTGTGTGCTAAGAAAGGGAATTCCCCAGTTTTCATTCATATGCAATCCTTTTACTAATATTATTCATGGTGAAAAAATGGAACAAAATATTCCAGTTTCCACAGGAAAAGTTTTATTCAAACTGACGACTAGTTTCAACACATAAAAATCATTTTCAAGTCATAGAAAGTCTTCAGAAAAAAAAGAAAAGAAGGGAAAGGAAGAAGAGTTAAACCGATTTATTTATTTAAACCCCCTATTGTTCCAGGAATTTATAAGGTGTGGTTTGTGAAGACTTACTATGACTTGAAAATGATTTTTATGTGTTGAAACTAGTCGTCAGTTTGAATAAAACTTTTCCTGTGGAAACTGGAATATTTGTTCCATTTTTTCACCATGAATAATATTAGAAGGTTCCACAAAGTGAAGGCTGAAGTAACCCATTACCTTTGGCTAATACTTTCCCCATCCAGCCATGCAAGAGTAGACATTCATTTGACTGGGTCGAGCATCTTTTAGAGTTTGTATTTCTTAGGGTTCTTAAGATTAAATGATCTCTTAGAAAATAATTGTATCCCCTTTTAGATCTCATTTAGTTATTTTAACAGTTAAAGCAAAATTTAAGCTCTGTTAGTAATGAAACCTATTAAAGTTTCATTGTTAAAACTCAAAGCTGGAATCATGAAGACAGCATTTCAGCCCCTTCATTGATCAGACGTCTTATTTTCTTAGGGTTTACTTGTGCATACTGCATGAACAAGCATATTGTAGGCAAAGATAGGACAATTTCCTTCTTTTACTTTGTTATAAAATATTTATCTGTAGTGTTTCTAAAAGTTTCAGCTTTTAAGTTATACTGTGAATCCACATCCATTTCTTTAAGTCGCATTTGTGTTAGAGTTAAATAATTATCTCTGGCTTTTGATTCAACATAATTTTTGTGCATTTTTATCAGTTATAGCTTTTAATTTTATGTTTTGCATGCCAGTTTGTTTTCAGCATATCTGCTTGTACCAATCCATTGGTATTCTTGGCCATTCTTGGTATTTCTTAGACTTTGTATGGCTTTTTTAAAGGAAATATGCTGTATCATGAAATTGTATGATTTTACAAACCCATCTCTAAGCAAAAGTTGGTTGATACTATTTTCACCTCCAAATCACTTTATTTATTTTCATTTTCAAATTCTTTCAGTGGATTGGATCCTAACCAATATGGTGGCAGTAGAGCAGGGTTCTCTTGGCCACTTGAGATTTGTGATGAAGCATGAATTGCAGATGTTACCTCTGTATGGTTACTATTTCTACCAACATGGTTGCATTTATGTGAGACGTAGTCATTTTGAAGCTCAGAAAATGGTGAAAAGCATTGAATACCTTAAGGATCCTCGTATTCCTGTGAGTAATTATAGCTATCAAAAATGAGTAGTTCAGCATATTCCCATATGTTCTTATTAAGGTCCCTTTCAGGATGAAAAATTTTCTGGGCATTTATTAACCATTAGCATCCAATTCAGTGGCATTTCATTACCAGGCAAGATAATATTTCCATTCTTTATCTTGTTTTGAACTTCATATAGTTCAAGCAGCACTATTCTGTATCAGTGTTTGACTAGAAATATTAATTTTAAATTATTGATATCCTTAAAACTTTGGCTAAGTATCTGTGGTTTAAACATAGAAATGTGTTGGAAAGTTAGTACTCAAAAATTAAAATAATTTAGATTGCAGGAATGTTTACTTGTAAAGTACTACTGGTTGCCTTAAAATCTCCTTGTAGTTAGTTAATATTCATAGCATCTTATGGACAAAGAACATACTATATTGTTGGTTAATTATTTATACTGGCAAAGAAATTGAAGGATGTTAACTTTAATTTTGATTCTCAAATTGCTTTCGTTGAATGTTGCTATGTTTTGTCTTAAACAGTATATCTGCTCTAGTTTTATTCAGGTACAGTATTAGTAGACATTCTATGTAGATGTCAAATACTGGTTCTTGAGCTATAATTTTTATAATATATACTTTATGGTGTTATGGATTTTCTGTTCACTTAGACTTTTTAATGATATATGCATGAAACAATATATCCTTTACTATGGATAATTCTGTAAGGAAATTATGCTAGAAAAAGTACTTTCGATCGTAATTCCAAAATGTTTTATACTTAAATTGTGTAGAGATTAAGGCTTGTCAAAAAACTTTCTCTTGCCTTAAAATTGTTAGTTTCATGTTGTTTTTTTCTTCCATTTTCTAGACATGGGTTGTGATATTTCCTGAAGGAACTCGATTTGATCCAGGTGATAAGGTCAGAGCAACTCGCTCCCGAGAAGTAGCAATCAAAGCTGGTTTCACTCCATTGGAACACCACCTCACTCCTCGAGCAAAAGGTGCTTGGTTGGTTGTTCGTAATCTCCATCAGCGCCTTGATGCTGTCTATGACGTTACTGTTGCATATGCAGGCACATGCAATGCCTTTGGTTCCCGCACAAGGGCACCACACCTTGTTGGTAAGAGTAAAACTGAATCATGAGAGGATGAGATGCTTGTAATGAAAGCCATTTCTACCTTTGATTCTGAATGATTTCTTAGTTAAATATGTACTTGTTACAATTATAAATCTTGAGTCTAGGTCTCTCCCCAAATTATAGCTCAAAATTTTAATTTTTCACACATCTTGTGAATAATTCAATCTTAGATGTTTGAGAAGCTTAGCTAATTCCTGTTGATAAATTTAATGTAAACATTTCTACTCCGATAAATGCCTTTTTCCCAACAATAACTTCTTAAATAGGTATAGTCTCACATGGCGACTGCTGCTTCTTTGAATTGTGTGAATTAAATATACTTTTGCAATATTAAAGATTATGACATAGTGACAATATATTTGCTAGCTTCAAAAGCTAGGAAGTTGGCCAGATTGGATAATTCATTGCACTTACATAATTAGTGTATTTTATCCTGATGAAGAATGAATTGCATGATATGTTGTATTTATATTTTGAAAGGACAAGTTTATCGATACCTCTTAAGTGTGTTGGTTGACTAAATATTATTTCTTTTGTATTTAATTATTAATGAGATTAAATAGTAATAGCAACTGCAGCTGATAAATGACTGAAAGTATAGTGTACATTTTGTGCAAAATGTGTGTTTGCTTGTAGAGTTTTCATACACAAACATGATAAGATCTAAAATTTTGGAACAAATCTAATGTTTGCTAAAAATTAAGTGTCTTTCCTAGTAGTATTGATTCACTATACCCTTTCAGTTGATCTTTTCCAATCATTCTTTAGTATCATAACATTAAATTGGCTATGAAGTGTACGAACATAAATTAGGTTATGTCAAAAATATCGATTCTATGCTCTTCATTTCCTAGAGATGCATTGACCTACTGTGGATACCTTACAAACTCAAGTTATGCCTTTGTGACCTAAGCACTGTTTTAAACTGATTGTATATATTTTGGTTTTTTGACAGATTTTCTTTTGGGAAAGTGCAAAGCTGTTCATATTCATGTTCGCCGTATTCCGATGTCCAGTGTCCCTCAGGAAGAGACACATTTCCAGCGTTGGATTCATTCTTTATTCGTTGAGAAAGACAGGTAAGAATGCAGTAACAGTAGCACCTTGGACTTATAATTAGAAACATTTGAGGAGGTCAATTGGTACTCAAATTCTTCAAAACCTAAACTTCTATTTGTCTGTTGAAGTAATGAAAATTGAATACATTTACACTGAGATCCAAATACAGTAAAGCCCCTATTTAGTGAATCGCCTGGGGATCAGACTAAATTTTCACTAAATAGAGGTTTTCATTAAATCGAGGTTTTCTATAAAAATTGAAAATGATTTTTATGTGTTGAAACTAGTCGTCAGTTTGAATAAAACTTTTCCTGTGGAAACTGGAATATTTGTTCCATTTTTTCACCATGAATAATATTAGAAGGTTCCACAAAGTGAAGGCTGAAGTAACCCATTACCTTTGGCTAATACTTTCCCCATCCAGCCATGCAAGAGTAGACATTCATTTGACTGGGTCGAGCATCTTTTAGAGTTTGTATTTCTTAGGGTTCTTAAGATTAAATGATCTCTTAGAAAATAATTGTATCCCCTTTTAGATCTCATTTAGTTATTTTAACAGTTAAAGCAAAATTTAAGCTCTGTTAGTAATGAAACCTATTAAAGTTTCATTGTTAAAACTCAAAGCTGGAATCATGAAGACAGCATTTCAGCCCCTTCATTGATCAGACGTCTTATTTTCTTAGGGTTTACTTGTGCATACTGCATGAACAAGCATATTGTAGGCAAAGATAGGACAATTTCCTTCTTTTACTTTGTTATAAAATATTTATCTGTAGTGTTTCTAAAAGTTTCAGCTTTTAAGTTATACTGTGAATCCACATCCATTTCTTTAAGTCGCATTTGTGTTAGAGTTAAATAATTATCTCTGGCTTTTGATTCAACATAATTTTTGTGCATTTTTATCAGTTATAGCTTTTAATTTTATGTTTTGCATGCCAGTTTGTTTTCAGCATATCTGCTTGTACCAATCCATTGGTATTCTTGGCCATTCTTGGTATTTCTTAGACTTTGTATGGCTTTTTTAAAGGAAATATGCTGTATCATGAAATTGTATGATTTTACAAACCCATCTCTAAGCAAAAGTTGGTTGATACTATTTTCACCTCCAAATCACTTTATTTATTTTCATTTTCAAATTCTTTCAGTGGATTGGATCCTAACCAATATGGTGGCAGTAGAGCAGGGTTCTCTTGGCCACTTGAGATTTGTGATGAAGCATGAATTGCAGATGTTACCTCTGTATGGTTACTATTTCTACCAACATGGTTGCATTTATGTGAGACGTAGTCATTTTGAAGCTCAGAAAATGGTGAAAAGCATTGAATACCTTAAGGATCCTCGTATTCCTGTGAGTAATTATAGCTATCAAAAATGAGTAGTTCAGCATATTCCCATATGTTCTTATTAAGGTCCCTTTCAGGATGAAAAATTTTCTGGGCATTTATTAACCATTAGCATCCAATTCAGTGGCATTTCATTACCAGGCAAGATAATATTTCCATTCTTTATCTTGTTTTGAACTTCATATAGTTCAAGCAGCACTATTCTGTATCAGTGTTTGACTAGAAATATTAATTTTAAATTATTGATATCCTTAAAACTTTGGCTAAGTATCTGTGGTTTAAACATAGAAATGTGTTGGAAAGTTAGTACTCAAAAATTAAAATAATTTAGATTGCAGGAATGTTTACTTGTAAAGTACTACTGGTTGCCTNTAAATAGAAAAATTTTTCTATTAGCACCACCCATTTTTGCATCTAATAATGTCAGAAAAGATTTAAATAAAGATGGGCCATTCCATGTAAGTGGTCCATTTTTAGAGAAGTTCCCCGCTCAACCATCACAGATTTTAATGAAATCATATAATGCATATAATCCCTAAATACATGTACATAATCCCTAGAAATAGGAATAAATGTGATGATGTTGCTATGGCAACATCATGTACGTAATCTTGTATGATGAAAAATCAAGTCTAAATTTTTAGAGGGATAGAGTAAATATGAGCAGAATATACCCAATTTTTGGTGTCGTAATTAAATTGCAACTTTTTAAACTAACAGAAGGCATTAGGAAAGTGAAACTTTTGATTCTTACATCATGTATTAAGTAATTGCAAGGCACAAAGTGTTGCGTTTAACTTATGTTAATTTCCAAATACAGTAAAACCCCTCCTAACGGACACCCCATTACAACGGACACCCCTCCAAACGGACAATTTCATGATGTCTCGAACAGAAGTATTGCATTTTATGTACATTTGAACCTCTCTATACCGGACACTCTTGAGCGGACGCGGACAGCTAACTTTTTGCTCCCTGGAAATGAATTAACCTCTGCTAACGGACACCTTAGCTGATTTTACCACAGAAATCCTTTCAATACCCGATGTCCTTGCGATACTATAACACTCCTTCATCTGTAGAATGGAGCTCGGTATACCCAAAAGTCTTTCAATATGACACAAATTCATTACTTAATACAATTTTGCTATGGTAATGTACATTCTATGCTAAGTGTTTCTTTCATATTACAATGGGACATGGTCCCCTCACATACGTTTCCATCTCAGTCGATCCTGAGGTTTTCATCCTATTGTCCATAAGATGGCACCGCGGAAATTTCTTTCTTTAAAAGTGAAGGTAGAGATTATTAACTGCCACGAAGACAGTAAATCTTCTGTGTGGGTTTTTGATGAGCACTTTAAAGTTGGAAAAATTCAAATCGCACGAATATTACAAAATGAAAACCAACTTTTGAGATTTTTCCGTGAAAGTGAACTTTCAGATAAAAGTAGCCGTGTGATTAAGGTTGGCGAAGGTGCTATTATTGATAAAGCAGTTTTTGAGTTATTTCGACAAAGTCAGTCACGAAAAGTTCCGGTTTCGGGTCCTATGATTCAAGAAAAAGCCTTAGAAATCGCCAAGGAATTGGATGTCGTTGCATTTAAAGCATCCAACGGGTGGTTAGACCGCTTCAGAATCCGAAATAAAATAACAATCAAAGCTATTTGAGGCGAATCGGCATCGGTCAGTGAAGATACAGAAACTGAATGGGCATCAAAAATTAGAGGAATAGTTGAAGGGTATGCTCCTGAAAGAATCGCAGATGAAACAGGGTTGTTTTATCGTGTCCTCACAGAAAAAACGTTATGCATTAAAGGAGAAAATTGTGCAGGAGGAAAAGTTGCCGAAGAACGTTTGATGGTTCTTCTTTGCACCAGTATGAGTGGAGAAAAGTTACAGCCTCTAGTCATTGGAAAAGCTGCCAAGCCAAGGTGCTTTAAAGCATTGAATATGGAATCTCTTCCAGTCTCATGGAAATTTAATTCGAAAGCTTGGATGATCACGGATATCATGACTAAGTGGTTGGAGAATTTAGACAGACAAATGAAAATTCAGAAGAGAAAAATATTGTTATTTTTGGATAATGCGATATACCACCCTCACCTTGAGTTAGACAATGTAAAATTGGTCTTCTTTCCTCCGAACATTACCTCGGCATCGCAGCCTATGGATCAAGGAGTTATACAGAATTTAAAAGTAAAGTATCCCCAATTAGTTGTAAGTCACTTGATCGCTAACTTAGAAAAACATTCATCTGCTCATGATTTAGACAGAAGACATTTCAATGGTGATCATGTGGATCAAGAACGCTTGGAAGGCTGGTTTCCCTAGCGGTACAGAAGACAAAGAAATGGATGAAGTATAGATGGATAGTGGGTCAGTAGATGAAGAAACAGAAAAGCTCGGTGGACTAATAAAACTGTCTAATATGAGTTTAGAAGTTTGCAAGTACTCAAAGATAGATGAAAAATTAACCACAGATGATATCAGTTTGGAAGTAAAAGATATTTCAAAATCTATTCGGGAAATAAATGACCCAAACGAAATTAAAGAGGCAAATGATACTGATGATCAGGAGATAACAGAATGCGAGTACGTTATCGTTTAGCTTATTTGGTAATTCCATACGTAATTATAACTAACATGTGTTTCTTAACATTTCAGCTGTCGACAGCATTAAAACTTATTGTGATGGCCTAGATAATCTGAAAAATTTGAAAGATTTTTACGACAGGAAGCAGGACATCATAGGCTATAATATCATTTACAATGCCATAATCCATCACGAACAACAAACTGTAATTTCGAAAGAGAAGAAACAAACTGAGATCCCTTCATATTTTAGAAGGAATAAATTTGATTCTCGAGAATATAAAAAGGAAAATCATAAGCATGAATTATAATTTTTATGCAAATTACCAACGTTAATCTACTAGTTTATAACTTATTTTGTGCTTTGGTTTAATGC
The DNA here is from genome assembly GCA_000376725.2 of Ladona fulva. Classification (NCBI taxonomy): domain Eukaryota; kingdom Metazoa; phylum Arthropoda; class Insecta; order Odonata; family Libellulidae; genus Ladona; species Ladona fulva. Next base: position 720,932 of record KZ308470.1, on the reverse strand, counting down.
TTTTACATGTAAATTACATCAAGTTTGCAAGTTTATTTGTAATTTGTTGATATTGCTTACTTATCTAAGAAATAAACTTCTTTAAGTTATATGAGAGTTTAAAAAACACCCCTCAGCAATGGACAATCANTGTAGAGGGGTTTCACTGTATTTTAAATGGCAAAGTTTATTTGTAATTTGTTGATATTGCTTACTTATCTAGGAAATAAATTTCTTTAAATTATATGAGAGTTTAAAAAACACCCCTCTTAAGCGGACACCCCTCAGCAACGGACAATCACCAAGGTCCCGAGACTGTCCCTTGTAGAGGAGTTTCACTGTATATAAAATGGCAAACTTTAAATTTTTTTCAAGCCTAATTTTTTGGGACGATTTTGCTGCAAATTTTCTGCATGGAGTTTGCTCATGAAAGTTTGCTTATTATTTTATGTAATAGAACAGCAAAGGTTGTTTAAGAATACCACGTTTTGTTTCCCTTAACAGAATACTGCCTGAGATAACGTGTCTCAAAGTTGATCAAAACTCTATGTCGTACTGTGAAAGGCTGTGGTAGGGGGTCAAACAAATGACTATATCTCAGCAAGTATTGCAGCAATGGATGTAAAACTTGGCCAATGCTCATTGAGGATATGAGTAAATGTTTACACAAAAGTTTATTGAAATCTGTGACGGCTGAGCGGGGCACCTCTCTAAAATTGACCACTTGAGATGGAATGACCCAGATGCTGTCATCCAAGCATTTTTATAGTTTGTATATTTACATGGCAATGTCCGGATATTTTTTAAACACTTTGCTTTGGCAAATTTACCTATAATTGGAGGATTCAATTTTTCACAGTATCTGAATTTTCACATAAAATTAGTTATCCTGTCTTTAATTTTCTTGGCACCATGGCAGTTGCCTCCTCTGGTAGTAAAAGTTTTTGATTGGAGAAGGTTGAAAAAAATGCACGTTTCATCGGCATTCAAAATATCTCTTGGTTGATAGCCTTTTAAATGCCTTATCAATGATTCTCTCTTCCAATAGTAACAGTTCCTTCATAAACACTGTCACTTTCACCGAAAACACTTGCATAATCAAGTCCATGGTGCTTCTTAAATCTATCCAACCATCCATTGGAACCCTTAAAGTTTTCTATTCTTAACCTATTTGCCACCAGATTTGCTTTCTCTTTCAACTCTACACTACTGATGGGAAGATTTGTGGAGCGCATTCCTTCAAACCATTCTGTCAATATCTTCTCCATTTCATTATATGGTGATGGTTTGATATTTTTTCTTCTCACAGCCTTACAGCCAAATTTCCCTTCTTCTTCTAATATTTGATGTTTATTCTTCATTATACAAAACAATGAAGATGGCGCAAGATTGAATTTTCGCGCAATATCTATCGCGGGCGTGCATGCAGGTTCTTCTCCACTTCTTGGATGATTTTCACTTTTTCTGCAATTGTCAACTTTTTTCTTTTGCTTGTAGCCATTATTGAACAATCGAAATTAAAAAGTAAAAAGAATATATTTTATAAATTCTCGAGGATTACGCAGTGATCAAGGACTATCTGCATCTGCCCACGGCATTGATAAGGTAAACATAAGAAAATTACATTACGTCATCGGGATCGTAGAAATACACGAACATGCTTTCACACAAGAGGCATAGATTTTTCAAGTGGTTTAGATTTCTCATATTTTTGTAATGAAATCATTGACAAGCCTTTTTAAATGGTACTTATTTAAATGAATTAGATGGAAAAGGTTACTTCAATATTTTGTAGCCTAAATTAAAATGATGTTATAGTAATACAGTTATCCTTTCTTTGATTGTTGTATAGATTTGGTGATACAGAATGAAGTTGACGATTCAAGATTACATTTTCTTGCACCATTTATTGTTCGTGTGTTTATATCATAAGCTTCACCTCCTAACAAGCGAATTGGAGGGATATTAATAAATGAGTAAAATAACGCAGGTAGCATTAATATTTTATTAAACTAACAAAACAGAAATAACACAAAATGAGCAGAAACAAAATCTAATGCAGAATTTCAACCTGTTAGCGAGTACTTCTTAGCACCAGCTAAGTTTTCGTGAGGTTATCATCAGTTTTGCACTAAATTGAGCATTTATGTTTCAAGGACCAATCTTCTTTTTCACTAAATGCAGGTTACACATTAAATCGAGATTCACTAAATGCGGGAAAATAATGCATTGTTTATATACAAATATGGCCGGGACCAGAAATAATATTCCCTAAATGCAGGAACGTTAAATCAGGGTTTTACTGTAATACTAATTTTTCATAAACTTAAAAGCGAATACTAAGAGTTGGAGGTAAAAATGGAGTAAAGATCTAAGTTATTGATAACATTTGAAAACAGTTAATGCAACCCATTGATTTTCTTTTTTGCCTTGTGTGCATTGATGTTATTTTTAATTTTTCCTAATTTGGGTACATCTTTTATTGTATATATATGTATTGTGGATCATACATGTAATTCACATTGGCTTCTTGCTCTTGAGTGTTGTCAGAGCAGTAAGAGCCTGATGTTTTGGAAGAAAGGTGTGTGATTAGCATAGATATCTTTTTTGGATACTGTTTCTGATGGAAATGATCTTTCTTCTGGTTCTGAGGGAAATTTGCTCCTCACAGAGTAAGCATCATTTTTACTTATGAATACAGACTGTTCTCACATGCTCCATGTACGTAGTTATGAAGGCTGGTGATTGTGAATGAGTTATTTGTAAGAGATGCTTTTAAAACCTGAAACAACAAAGAGTATGAGGTCTTACTTTCTACCCTTACTTAAATTATTTGTTGGTAGCATTGAAAAATTTTGAATACCATAACATATAACATGCCTACGGCCTTTGTTATATTGTGTGCTACTATTATGCAATCAGCAACAATCATGTCTTTTACCTTCTCAGTACTTTCAATCTCCTCATCAATAACAGGTGTTTAGCCTTTGAATTCATTGAACTAATATCACTCAGTTCTGATGGATGGTGAAGGGTCCTTGTAGACAGTGTGTAACTTCACCTTAATCCCTTTATACATTTTTCCATCCAAAAAAGTTAATTGCTGATTCATATTGCTATTTTTTATTATATCCAAAAATGTCGTAAATATTTACTGATAATTACTTTCAAATGAAAGCTACCTATCTCTCAGTTTGAACTGATGTACAGTGTCAATAGAGAGATGTCTCATTACAAAGGTAGTGCAGACTTCACTCAGCTAGATATAGTCTAACTCACTCCCCAAGTACTCAGCTCTGACATAGGTACTAATTGGTCCACTCTACTAAGAAAGTGACTCATATCTTCCATGGTTTGACAAGTGTTTATATTGTAAATATATTTTGTTATACTCCTTTCCTATGAAAGCTGAAATTATAAGTAGGTGATTTTCTTCTATTTGACCTACTTTCTTGTACAATGGCCCTGACTTTGTTCAGATTCATCCCTTATCAGCTTTGCTGAATGTGGCTTCCCAAATTAAATTCTAGTCCATGGTTGAAATCTTTTATCCTTCTTTATAAGGTTCTTTGCATTAATTGCTTTTCATTGATTAAAAGTTTTTAATGGAACTTTAAATTGTTTCTTTCGTATTACAGACTGCTGAAGAGTTTTTATGCCTGTGAATCATCCTCTGATGCTAAAGTGGGACCCTCCAAAGCTGTCCTGTGGGGACCTGGTGAAAATGGCAATGGGGCCATTCTCAAGCAATCCTTGGGCTTGCGATCCACACTGCCCAGCCTCCTCCTTTTCTCTTTGCTTTCCATTCCTCTGTTTTTCACTAAATTTGGGCGCTCAGTGTACTTCAACACCCTGGTAGGAGGAACCTTGGGAGGTTACGCCTGGTTGGCTATAGCATCCGTGTGCTGATTGTCCAAGTGTTGTTAAATGGTGGACACGAGTGAGTCATATTTAGTATTTGGCTTTAGGCCTCACTTGTGAACAATTCAGTGCAGGCCACTTGATTGAGCCAACAGTGTGGGCCCAAAAGTTGTTAAAATTGGCAAAAGTGCAGAATTGTTAGACACAACTATGAGAGGAAGGCCTATGCTTGGCACAAATTTTTTTTCCTAACATGTTAGTATGATAATGCTATCAGCCATCGTCAATTGCTTTTAACACCTTGTTAGTATTAAGGAGACCAAGTCAGTTTAGGATTTGCTGGCTTTTAAAAAGCAGGATACATTTGTGCCTGTATAATGTTTGAACAGTAGCAATAGTGGCTCACAATCCTTCACTTTTGCCCCCTTAGTATTAAAGGCTAATTTTATTGAGTTTTTGTTTTGTTGAATTATGAGTGGAAATTTGATCGAAAGGAAACTGTTGACATTGAATTGAAATCTATAATATGACCCAAAGGCTAAACTCAGGATGAATGGAGGATATGAGATCAGCTTCGATGTATAAGTGGAATCAAAGGATTTAAAAATGCTGCATTGCCCTCTTATTGTTGACACTTAGCTGTGTTAATGTAATATCAACCCATCGCTGCAATATTCTGTTGTATTTTATAAGATTGAATTCTGTAGCGACGTATTTTAAATAAGTGGGAAAAGGCTCATTTGAGCATTTGTTGAATATTTGCATAAAAATTTTTAATTACTTTTTGGATGTCTGTTACATAAAAAGTGAATAACAATAATAAATCTAGCTTTAAAGACCCTATGAAACCTAGGCTTAAATTTTTTTCCTCCATTAAAGATTGGTTGATGTAAAATTACTTTAATTAACTCATTAACTTTTTTTTATTCTTTGGAATTAATGATTTTGTGAGTGCTGGTTCACTCTCCTCTTTTGTAATGTTTGTAAGTTACTCATTATATCCTTACTTCTTACATTTTCTATCCATTTTCCTCACTTTTATGTAGACGCATTAACTATAGTGTTTAGATGACATTCTTCAATAAGATTATTACCTTATGTAAGTTTTAGAATGTATTAGCCATATTTTGTTACCATTCTTAATTTGCAAATTATAACCTTCATAAGGTTGACTTGAAAAAGCATTTTTATTACATTTTATCAAGATCCTGGTGGTTACCAATTATTATTCATTTAATTTTATAATGTTTTATTTATAAATTTAAACTTCATACCATCATTTACCAGATATCGCTTTTTTTGTGATATTTTTGTAAGTTTCCATGATAATATATGTTAATTATGTTTTGTTTAATTTGCAAAGTGCTAATTGCAATATGCTGTGACATTTGTAATAGCTTTATATTATCAATGCAGTAATATTTATTGTTGTAGATTTTTTTAGTTTCATAGTCAAATGTACTTGCATTAAAAAGCTTATTTCTTATACATGTAAAATTATATAATGAATCTACTAATCCATTTTGATTTTCATTTTATTGGAATCTGTTCTCCATAAATATGCCCACATGAAGGTTTTTTGTTTTCATAAAAATACATGTGTTTGAGAGATTTCTAAATGTATGCTCCTGGGAACTGACAGCAAAAATTACTTCTGTTGAAAACAATTTAAATTAGTGACCAAGAGGTGCACCAATGTAGGCAGAAAGAGCCACTTTTAGTGTCTGCCTCAACTCTGAATTGAGGTTAATAAGCGTAAGATGAAGTTGAAAAGTATAAATATATAATTGTAAATTGAAATATCTTTGAATCATGAACTTCAAAAGAATAACCTATGGTGATGGAAGATTTCAAACTTTTACTGAACAACAGTTTTGTTCAATTTACCCCTTAATTATTTTATTCTTCCTGTAACAAAATCATGATATTTCAAAAAATTGCAATAACAAGTAAGATATAATGAATAGTGCAAGTTAGTGAAAATGGCAGTGTGTGGTGTATTTGGTAAAGGGTGTATGTCATTGATGCATTATAGTTACTAGCTGATCCTGTGCAAATATTTGCGCGCATTGTGCATATAATATCTGTGAAAACTTAAACACTTATGACTATTTTATATATTTTGAAACGTATCTCCATACAATAAATAATTTCATTGTGTCTGTTTTGACAGACACTATAAATATCAAACATTATAAACGATTCGGTAAATATTTGATGTATTTACCAACGATTCATTTAATCACACCTTTTTCCAAAGCAATTAATAATCTTCAACTATATCGATATAGTTACATATAAAAAGTATTCATATAGCGATCGCCATATGAATACTTTTTATCTCAACACGGTATTTTTTAATTTCAAAGACTGCGAGTTTCAAGATTGTCAATGAGTTAGTTGAGCTAAACAGATGATTAATTTGCGGTACAAAAATGTAAATATTGTTATGAAAAATCTTGAGCTAAACGATGATTCTGGGTGATATTTGCGTACATAATATTTGAAAAGCCACATAAATTTAGGTTAACCTTTGTTTAGCACGCTAAAATTCATGTTTACCAAGATAATTTTCAAAAACGTTTCAATTCATGAGGAATTTGGAAATATCACTTTTCTCAATGTTTCGCACAGATTAATTATTTTTACATCCAAAACTCTCTTTACACTTAATTCTTAATATTCACTTTCTAACAACAATATCATAGATAATAAAATGAGGTGGCTGCTGATGGTTGTGTTATAAGTTGAAAGTAAACTCCAAAAACCATCTAAAGGAAACTTACGCGCTATACGTATTTCAATTCCAAGGCTTTGGTCGAGGGTGAAAGACTGCAGTTTTTTTTCTCTTTGGCAGTCTTTCACCGTCGGCCAAAGCCTGAAGATGATTCCTTTGGAATTGAAATAAGTATAGCGCGTAAGTTTCCTTTTGATGGTTTCTGGAGTTTACTTTCAAGCTTTCAACTTATCATAGATAATGCATACCATTTTTATTTTAAACAATATTAATTAACTAAAATTTCAATGTCTGGTAAATTAGGCATTTGTATCCGGTGGAACATTTAGAAGTAATTAAAATTTAAAGTACTCAACTTTACTTACATTTGTTTACATCCTGCTTAGTCATTAACATTTCAAATACTGCCCTGAGCCAAAGCTATATTTCTGATTTACACAGTTCTTGATTATAACATTTGAACATTTATGTCAAAACGACAATAAATTACCATACAAATCACCATGATATCTTAATAAGGATACAATTATTGATAATAAGTTAATAGACTGATAAAGTATTTAATTATTTGAATTATATTCTGAAGTAATCTTGATTTCAAAGTGTGACATTTACTTATGCTCCTTGGTTTTAGCTAATAATTCTTCAATGTTGAAATATTGATTTGTGGGATTTCGTATTATTCTTTCGTAAATTCGACAAATTCTTCTTTAAGGATGATTTTCAAAAACGTTTCAATTGCTTTCAAAATGTTGAAAATCGTTCTAATTCGTAGGGAGTTCTTTGACAACATGTTAATTCAATAATCACTCACAGAGCACTCACACATTCACCTTTCACACAAAAATATTTAATAAGGTTATGCCCACACAAAAACAAAATACCAGAAGCCAAGTACAAAAAAATGAAAATGGAAATCCACCTCTTAAACCAATGTTTGATATAATTTTCATCAGGATTTTCCATTGCTTCACTTACTATACACATCTCTCAGGTGCAATTGTCTTTTTTCAAAAGAATCTAGGGTATTGAAGTGTTATTAGCTCATCAAATACAAAGTAAATTGCTGTAGGAGATTAAAATTGCATTTATAATTTGCTGTTTCATTTTCACATAATGTGAAAACCGGTTATCTTGGACTGTATGAACTTCTCTACTTGCCGCTTAGTCCAGACTGTACGTGCAAATGTTGAAAACGCAAGAGAAAAGTCCAACGAGGAGCAAGGGTCATAACAGGAGAAAGAGTTCCAAAAAAGGCGCAAGGGTCTTAACAGGAGGATGGAGTGCTAACGAAGCAGAGGTCAAAATAAATTTATAAATCCCAGTTCGCACGTAAACAAACAGAACCATGCAAGCAGGGTAGCTGAAAGTGACGTTTCCGCTTTCTACTGCATGATGTCCCCACGGAAAACTAATTAAGGAAAAACTATATGCAGAATATGTGATAAATTAACTGCTTCCGAGTTGTCGATATCTTTTAAACATTTAAATGATGCACCCCAAGGAGAAACCAAATCACCTTAACCCTTTTCCTTATTTAAATGATGCGCTTTTTTTTAGGAAAAACAAAAACAATCGTATAATGTGCTTCCTAAAATATGCATGAAAACTTGTACGAAATCATGCACTGTGTAAACACCCATTCGTGAATTTCGTTCATGCAAACGTACATTTTTTCTTACATGAAATGGTTCATGCATTCGTGCATTAACTTGTACAAGTTAATGTACCATGTAAACAGGCCTTGAGATACGGAGGGGGACAGACACTTTGGAAATTATATATAATATGATTCTATAAAAGAAGTAAGTGATGAAAAGAGAATTTAATTCATTTTAAGATTGGAAGAGGCATAAGGTAGTGTGATTTCTACCAGTCTTATATCCTTTGATATATATGTGGATGGATGAAGAAAAGAAGCCTGAGGATAATAAAAGAGTTTAAGATGCAGATATTGATTTGTGGTTGGTTTTGATGTTGCTAATTAAATTTTAGCATAATTGAAAAGCTACATGTTTTCAAACTACTAATTTCATTTGATAGTTGTCACTTGATTGATTTGTTAAAGTTGCAGAAAGAATGTATCTGAAGACAAAGATTTTTCCAAAAGATTGTATTGTTCAGCTGAATTAACTACTCTAATGATCGGGAAAATGGGTAAGGGTGACTTTGCGCAAGATGGTGCACACCCAGGAAAAATTCCAAGGAAGAATGGACTTGAAAAAAGTCTGACGGGACTGGGAATCGAACCCGGGTCTCCCAATTGCCGGTCGGGTGCTCTGTCCGTTGAGCTATCCCGGCAGAACATTTCTCCAAGCCATTCGGGAGACTTTGTGGGCAAGGACTTTTGCGATTTCGTCCGCATGGCGGCATCGTTCGCAGTCACGGCTTCATTGAAGCACCGGCCACACAAAGTGATGGAAAGGAAAACCCCCTTCATGTTGGAAACAAGGAAAACGGGTAAGGGTGACTTTGCGCAAGATGGTGCGCACCCAGGAAAAATCCCAAGGAAGAATGGACTTGAAAAAAGTCTGACGGGACTGGGAATCGAACCCGGGTCTCCCAATTGCCAGTCGAGTCCTTGCCCACAAAGTCTCCCGAATGGCTTGGAGAAATATTCTGCCGGGATAGCTCAACGGTCAGAGCACCCGACTGGCAATTGGGAGACCCGGGTTCAATTCCCGGTCCCGTCAGACTTTTTTCAAGTCCATTCTTCCTTACTCTAATGATTTTGAGCAGCACATAAAATGGAAAATATTGTACTGCTGAATACTGAATTCTTGGATAGAAATTTTCCAAAATATGAAACTAAAGAGCATAGAAGGTGAATGAAAACAGAAAGGTCATGGGATACATGAAGTGTTTAATAATAATATTGATGGTTTTATTGATCCAAGGACACACAAATACATATGCATATGAAAAGTCAAGGTATATAGAAATCATTCTCTAAGTCATTCATCTAAAAATTTCTCCAGAGAATAAAAAATTTACTAAGTAAATAACTAAAAATACTATGCTTAAATTTCTGGAAATCAGCCATCTCTTTAATTTAGAGTGGTAATTTATCATAGGAAGTGATGCCCATGTTGGGACTCTTTAATGGACTTTTATGAGAGATCTCGTAAAATGCAGGTCTCTATTTTTTGACATCAAGGACTTCCTCATTTAAAAGGAAATCATTGATGTCCCACTTAACAAAGATATATATATAGACCGTTAGAATTTTTGCATCATGAGTTTGCAGACGTTTCAAAATTTTTAAATTCTAACAGTATTCTCCATATATTATATAACTTCAATCTTTTATTATTTGTTAAGAGGAACTCTTAAAGGTGGAAATTGTTGAAAGAGGCTAAAATTCTGTGTGTATAGATTTGTTCTGTCACCCACCTTTTTGTCAGGAAACATCTTAAGTGGATTGGGAGAACCATTTCTGTAAAATAAATGCTGTTGAAAAATGTGGAGGGAGGAAGAAGAAATAAAAACTGTTTGTGTGGAAAAATTGAGATGATAGATGAAAGCAGAAATGTAAGAAAGGAAAATGATTAGATAATGGATGGTTTAAAATGGAGGGAAGTAAGTAAAAGCTGTTTTAATGTGGTGACTATATGGACTGGTTAAGACAGCGCCAGTTTTGTTGTCTTTGTAGTATAAAGCTAAACAAATACTAATTTGCTCTGGTTTTCTAATTTCTGCTTCTGAAGTATTAATAATATTATTCATAGCTATGAGAAAATGAAAAGAATCTACCTAAGGGATTTCCATGTCAATCCCCTTGGTTAACTCATCCTATGTGGGTTATGTGCAACATTTTGATCAGAGTAACATGTATAAAAATTGCCTAAGCTTTGCACAGTCTATAATTTGTCCCAGTTTAGCAGATCAGGTATCTGGTAACCATACACATACATTGAAATTAATAGACTTTTGTAAGAGGAATAACCTCTGTATTACAAACACACTTTTTCAACACCATAACAGAAAGAGATACCCATGGAAAAAGCCCAGGGACACAGATAGGTACCAAATTGATTTCATTTTGGATAGAAAAAGGTTCAGAAATAGCATTAACAATTCACAAAGTTATCCTGGTGCTGATGTAGACTCAGATCATAACCTGGTAATGATGAAAACAGAGCTGAAACTTAAAAAGATCTGTAGAGCCAAAATAGAAGCCCTAAGGAATGGGAAAGCTAGAATTTCAAGAGTGTAGGTGAGGCTCAAGAGAGTAAGGGAAATTACCATAGACAAGAAATGGGTTAAAAACAGTGTCAAGGAAAGTGCCCAAAGAATTATTGGGAGGGTCAAGCAAAACAAAATTAGGAAACCATAGGTGACTGTGGAAATGATAAATAAAATGGAGGAAAGAAGAAAAGAGTAAACACTGAGCATGGGCGTTGAATGTACAGGACACTAAACAACAAACTGAGAGATCTATTGTATAGAAAAGTATAACAACTAACAGGGAATGAAGGAAGTAATAGAACTTCCACTGTAAAGGATTCCAATGGAAACATCTTACAGGATCCAACCAGTAAACAGGGAAGGTGGAAAGAATATGTTGAGCAGCTATATGGGAAAGATATAAAGCCACCTTGTATAATGTTAGAAAGTAAAGATAATGTTGGACCTGGTATACTGGACAGTGAAATTGATAGGGCTCTACACGATATGAAAGGGAATAAAGCAAGGTGTGTTGACGAGATTCCAGTGGTGTTTCTTAAAAACCTCGGGAAAAAGGGTAAGAAATATTTCTATTATTTATGTATGAAAGTTTATGATAATAGAATATGGCCAGAGGATTTTACCAAGACAATCCTGATTCCACTACAGAAAAAGAATGATGAGGCAAAGTGATGGGAATATCGTACAATAAGTTTAATATCTCCCTTAGCAAAAGTTATTTTAAGGGTTTTCAATAGAAGGATTGAAGGAAAAATTAAGAGGCAGATCAGAAAAGACCAGTTAAGTTTACAGATGGGAAAAGAAATTAGGGATGCAATTGGGGTAACAATAGTATTGATGGAACAAAGTATAGAATTTAAGAGAAATGTATTTGCATGTTTTGAAAAAGCTTTTAATAGAGTTCAATGGTCAAATTGATGGGAATTTTATAGAAAATTGGGTTGGACTGGAAAGATAGGCGGTTGGTGCAAAATTTGTACTTAAATCAAACATCAGGAGCTAGAATAGCTGATGAGGAATCAGATTGGGCAGAATTAGGGAGAGGGGTAAGACAAGGCTGCCCATTATCACCATCACTTTTTAATATATATGCAGAGGAAATGGTTAATGAAGCTTTGGAGGAAATAGACAAGGAAAGTTGGTGAGGAAATAGTAAAGTCAGTAAGACATGCAGATGATAAAGCTATTGTATGTAATTCTGAAAGGGGTTTAAAGATACTAGTAAATGCTTTAAACAATAGAGCAAGGGAATTTGGAATTAAAATAAATGTAAGAAAAACTAAAGTAATGAGATCAACTAAGAGAAAGAAGGCTAAGTTAACGGTCAGGGTGGATGGGGAAAAACTAGAACAGGTAGATAATTTCTCTTACTTGGGAAGTTTTCTTTCTTGGGATGGGAGGTGTGGAAATGAGGTTCGAAAAAGAGTAGCATTGGCCAAGGAAGCTTTTGTGAAATGAAGGGAACTGATGACAAAGGGTCTTAACAAAGAAATCGGGAAAAGATTAGTAAAATACTTGGTGTGGAGTACTATATGGGTGTGAAACATGGACCTTACGAAAGGAGAGCATCAAAATATTAGAGGCATTTGAGATGTGGGTATGGTGTAGAATGGAAAGGGTATGTTGGGTTGCTAGAAAAACAAACACAGAGGTACTAGATATGGTTGGGGTAGAGAAGGTTTTAATTGAAATAATAATAATAAAGGACTTTAAATAATGAAACGTTGACAGAGGAAACTGGTAGGCCAAAAATTGAGGGGAGAGATACTAAAGACTTTTATTGAAGGAAGAATACAAGGGAAAAAACAGAGGGGAAGACAGAGACAAAAGTTGTTAGATGGCATAAAGGTGGTTACCGGGAGGTGAAGGAAATGGCAATTAGTGGAGAATATTAGGGCACATGAACCTAATGAATGGTAAAAAACTTACAATGGTTGAGACCTCACATCACCAACATTTGGTATCATACATTTGTTAGCATTTGCATTTTCTTATTCGATGGCATTCATAGTACAGTTAACTTTCAATATTTATTCATTTAGAACAGAAAACTCGACAATAGGTCATATTTTTCAAACACCAAGATAAGGTACATCTTGTACCCCATTTAATATTTTCCAGAACATTTTTAAATGAGGTGCTATGCCACAAAATTGGATGTCTCAACACCTGATCCGTAACTGAAGGGCCTGTAAATAGTACCTTCAAATGATCCCAAAGAGATTCTTGGCAAACATTATCTTTACTTCAATGCTGACTAAAGGTTGCTCTGTATGGTGTATTGTTTTTTAATGACTTTAATGCAAAATTCAGGAAAATACTTCAAGGTTTACATAAAGAAAATTTTATATATGTTTGATTGGTTTATCTTTACAATGTGCACACATATGGGAAGGGGTAACTCCAAGAGTACATTATTCTTTCAATCTTTAATCAGAGAATTTCACTTTTTGTGAATCATATGCATGTCCATTCAATATCTGTTAAAAATGCCAGGGCTAATCATGTAAGGAAAGAAAATTGGAACATGGTTGTTAATGAATAAGAGATTTAAAAACACACTAGCCAATTTTCTACAGATGAAAATGTAACTAAAATGCCAAGATCCAGATTATTGATTCATATGAACCTTAGAATACATAAGGGGTATGCAGTATACATATGGCTTACTGAGTGTTTTTAAACCTCTAATCATACTTAATGACATATAAACAAAAATTTTATTGGAAACAGGACAATTTACAAAAACTACATGTATTACAGATGGTGGTATGATTTGAGATAGTGATTCATAGGATAAAAACATTTTTCAAAAACATTATGTACTTCAAAAATGGATGTGGATGGTGACAGTGATACAACGGTTTAGCAAAAAGGCAGGACTTGAGTCTAAAGGATTTTGATCGCTTCAACAAATACCTTTAGTGTCCTCATTTTGGAAGTAGCTCTTTCTCAATTGTAAATAGTCTCATGTTCCTGTCTGTCTCTGTTTCACCATCAGTTCCTATCTCACGGTACAGACCTTCTCTGGTATCTAAGCAACGCATATTTGCTTCTATGGAGTGATCCTTGTCAGCTATATCAGCCTCTATCTTCTTCAGTTGATCTTCCATAGAGTTGTAGACAGCTCTGCGAAATATATAGAAATATTTTTTAAAATTCAACACTCCTCACTGAAAGATTACATATGTAAAGATTTTACACTTCTCCACCAGAGAAAATTCTTGCCTTAATCTCAATGAATCCTATCATATATATGCCAATATAAATGGGTGAGATATTTATCATCGGATGTATACGAGGAAAAGGTGAAAACTTCTTGGCCTGACACAGAGATGGCATTCCAATCAGCCAAAATTAATAATCCCTGCCTGGGCACACGTGTCATTAGTTCGTAAGACAAGTTTCAACTTGTTCTGTCAAGTAGTTTCTTTACACGTATTGTTGCAGTAGGAACTCTGCTCCCTCAATGTCAACCGTTAAAAAGTTGGCAGCTGAATTTAAACATGGTCGCACATCCCTTGAAGATGACCCACGTGAAGGACGGCCAAAAACTGCAACCACAATGGAAACCATCAAAAAGGTGCACAATATTGTGTTGGACGATAGGTGAGTGAAGGTGAGTGAGATAGCTGAGGCCATGGGGATATCAGAAGAAAAGGTGCGAAACATCTTGCACAAAGAATTGGGGATGTGAAAGCTCTGCGCAAGGTGGGTGCCGAATTTACTGAATGCCGATCAAAAGCAAATGCGCAAACGATTTTCGCAGCAACACCACTACACGCCAGAAATGAAACAGCAGTCGAAGCAGTGGGTGGAAGCCGGTGGTTCAGCGCCAAAGAAAGTGAAGTCGATCGCATCTGCCGGAAAGGTCATGGCCAGTGTGTTTTGGGATGCGAAAGGGATCCTGTTAATTGACTACCTTGAAAAAGGCAGAAAAATTACAGGTGAATATTACTCCGACCTTATTGACCAGCTGGATGCCAAAATTCGCGAGAAGGGGCTTGGCTTGAAGAAGAAAAAAATCATCTTTCACCAGGACAACACACCTGCTCACAAAGGTGCGTTGGCGATGGGAAAACTGCGGGATTTGGGGTACGATTTGCTCGGCCATCCCCCCTATTCTCCTGATTTAGCACCCTCAGAATTTCATCTGTTCCCAAACTTGAAGAATTTTTTTTCTGGGAAGCACTTTGCTTCCAATGAAGAAGTTGAGAGGGCCGTAGATGGATATTTTCACAGCCTTCCAGACTCACTTCCGGGAAGAAATACTGATGTTGGAGAACCGCTGGACCAAGTGTGTTGAAGTCAAGGGAGATTATGTAGAAAAATAAAACTGAAAATCGCCGTCTTTCATTGTAAGGCCGAGAACTTTTCACCTTACCCTCGTATTTATCATTGGATAATGATACAAACATTGATTTTGAAAAGAGATATATAAATACACATAAGCAAAGTACAACTTTCATTAGCCTCATAGAATCAGAATGTATACTTGCTGACATTCTATAAAAAATTAATTCTGGAATATACTCAGTGAAAGAATTTACTAAGCTACCTCCATTCTTCGAATCTCTTAACTTGAGAAAATAAAAAATGTGGTAGGGTAAGCAATTGATGTAAACAGGAAATGGTGAAATGCCTCACATTTATGAATCAACTATCAGTCATTGGTAATGAATTAGAAATACATACTTGCTGAGCTGCGCCAAGCCTATCTCCCTCCTGGATGCAAACATAATTTACTGCCCCTTGAAGCTAAATACCAAAACCATAAACTTCTTGATTTGTAGGTAAAAAATATTTTGTAAAACTGAAAAACCAGTGTTTTATGACTTTTTTCCTCAGCTTACATTGGTCACAAAACATCAGTAACAATTAATTATGAATTTGTATGTGTGTATGCTGACATAGTAAATTGTCATCATGAATGTTCATATTGCTTTCAAGTACTATTATTTCAGCAGCAACAGTCTCCAGAAGTGTCATTTAATCACACAAAGCTATTTATAAATTAGAAAAGACTTTGAGCAAATCTCTAGTAAATTTGTATTCCAAAACCTGAAGAGGTTTTGTTCTTGGTATCAGAAAATTATTATTGATTCCAATTATTTGCTTAAATCCACGACACAAGTATTCCATTCTCATGTTGAGTTATCCATAATTCTTTCCTCTATATGTTTGTCAATCTTAAATTTCACATCATAAACTCTCCTAGATAAGTCATGTATAACACACAGAAAGCAACAAATAATGTTGTTGTAATAATAATAATGGTTGATTACACTTCTGTTGCCTCCCTTTAGATGATGCTGCCAGGGTGCAATGTGCACATTGCCCCAGTAGGATGACATGGTTCTGCATACATGATTTCCTTCTTTCTCAGAATGACACTCATTCATTCATTTAGGAATAATGCATGAAAGCCACTTTCAATAACTTATATAGTTTATGCTTAAATAAGTTAATTAATTTCTAAAATTGAGGAAATGAACCATGAGAAGAAGGCATCCTTACTCTTTATTACTCTCTCTCATAATATTTATACTTGGTTTTAGATAAAGAAAAGAGCTATTGAAAAACTTATCTGGAAATTACTTAACTGTGTGCTAACGAAGTGGCATCTTAATGACATTGAAAAAGCTGGTAGGTAATCAATAAAAGGTAGAAAGATGACTTTGGTAGTTATTCAAAAGATTAATAGAAAACTTAAAGATGAAAATGAGAAAGTAACAACTGAAGAAAGATAGCAAACTATTAAGAAAGGGTTACTGGTAGAGGAAACTTAGAATTGCAGATGAACTGTCCTTAACAGAAGGATGAAAAAAGTTTCTAAGTTACAAAATTGATGGAGAAAAAAACTTAAATCACCTGAGAGACAAGAGGGTTAGAGAAGAATGAACAAAAAACATAAGAAGAGATGCAGTTTTATCTTATGAAAGGAAAAGGTTAAGTAGTACACATTTATATGAGATTTTAATGAATACTTAATGAATAGATGTCTATCCTATTTGAGACGAAAAATGTAAAAAGATAACTGAAATTTCAGAAAAAGCAGATAGATGAGACTAATTGAATAGGAGGAATTTGAGAACGCTGGTAGGCCTATTAACTGGACACTACCTGGTAAACAAACATCTCTACAACATAGGAATTACCAATTCTCCAAGCTGCAGATGGTGTAACCAAGAAGAGGAATCTACAATCCATCTTCTGTGTCAATGCCCGGCTATTGCCAGGGCACGGCTTCGTCTCATGGGCACCCTATTTCGGGAACCCAGGGACATTAGGGACTTACCCATGGGGAGTATCTTGGCCTTTTGTAAAGCCATAGGACTCCATGGGTAATTTTGTATTATGGCAGATGGCACAATGGACCAAATAGGTTTTAGTGCCTTTGGCCTTCTGTGTAGGGACACCGCCTCAACATCATCATCATCAATTGAAACATTTGCAGGAAATATAGGAGATTAATGGAAAAATAGTCAGAAAGGAAGATATCTTGTATGTGTATAAGGAAGAAGACCCTAATCTTTTGATGAATTTGAAGCTACTGCAAAAGTTTTCAGGACAAAAAAGGGGGTTGAAATATTACCTTCAGCATTAAAAACTGTGGAAACCAAAGCTTCGAGTGAGCTCCATGAACTTGTTTGTAAATTCATATGAATGGAGAAGTGGATAATCAAGAAATAAGATTATCCCAATACCAAAGTAAAGGATGGCAAACAAATGCAAACATTTTTGAAAAAATAGTTTGACTTCCATTCATCTATGATTCTAATAAGAATGCTATAGGAAGATTTCAAGAAAGCTTTGAAAATGTAGGATAGAACATAATGATATGGTTCTTGAAAGAAAAGAGCTGTAGAAAGCCTAAAAAGAAAATAGTACTCTACTTTCTACTCTTTTATTTGAAGTCATGATGCCTGTATTTTAAAAAATTTTAAATGATTCTGTATTTTAAAACAAATTCTTGTGGAAAAGCATTATTTCTTCATGAAAAGAAGACGATGATGATCAAGTAGGGTGAAACTTACAAATAAGCTGTAATGATGAAAGGAGTGAGACAGGGATACTGCTTCCCACAATAGATCTTTGTTGTAAGTGTTGAGAGGGCAAATAAATAAAGAAAAATAATTGGCAATGCACAAAAATTGTGAGAATCAATAAGAATTTTGCAGACAATTTAGTGATAATAAATGGAAATTTGAAAAATTTGACCAGAGTTATGTCCTCCAATATGAAAATAAGCAAAACATCTATGGAAACAATGCTGAAAAGAAGATGATATTTTATTAAACACATGGTTGGGTATAATATATTCTCTTGAGAAAAGTTCTAAAAGGAATGACACAAAAAGAATCAAAGAAGAAGACCAAGACTGAATACTTGAATTAGGTAGTATTAAAGTCAAAATATTTTTGACTTTAACTATGGTAACATAATATTGACCATGATATATGATCATCACAATCAAAAATCGTTTTTATCACCTTATGGTAAAATGATCATTTATCATTCATGAAATACATAGCAAAAATGTTTACAGTTAGAAGTAAGCAATATTGGAGATAAATTGTAATGTTTTCTGATTCTATTACTAAAAACTAAGGATGAAAGAAAATGTTCTCCAAGCTTTAATTGGAATTTAATACCTATGATGATCATGAAACCTTGGCCAAGCATAATTATAAACAGATATACAGCTCTCTTAATAAATTCAAGATGTTTAATTTCCCTTTCAAGACGATTGATAAGTTCTTGATTATTAAATTGATAAATTTGAGACTCATGATCCTTGTTCATACTCACTTTGCCTGGTTAATCTTTTCCCTCAACATGTCCATACCCTTGCGAAGTCGAAGTACTTCTTCTCCAAGACCATGCTGAGGCTCATCACAGCATAGTTCTACACCTCTACGATTTGTCCTTTCCTCGAGTCTAGTCTCTGCCAATTTCAAAGGCCCCTCCTTATCTTTCAAAGCTCGCTCTAAAGCATTTATCTCTTTCATTGTTTTCTCCATCTCTTCAATGAGCTATAATCAACAGATGAATTAAACTCAAGAACATATATCCAATGCAAAGATCTAAAATAAGGATTCTACATCATTTTTGAGATATTTTTGTTCAATGTAAATTATTTAAAATGACATCAACTAATATTCTGAACAAATCTCTTGATATTTCATAATATAATTTACAATAGCAACACTATGATCTGCACATCAATATTATACTTCCAATATTTAAATACAAAATACCTTTTATGATTACTCTATGAGTAAGCTTATGATTACTCTATCCTTTCAGACAGTAATTTTGGTGATATTGTCACAAAATATTAACACTTATTATTGAAAGATATTAATAATCATGAAGGGTATCAATTAACTCAATGCACAGAGTTTGCCGAAAATGTTGCAGTCAATGTATAACAGGCACATTTAAATAAAAAATGTAACTCTTGGTTTATTTATAAATCATGGAAGTAAAGAAACAATATTATTACTTTTTGCTTTGATTAAGTCAACAGGATTGAAACCTTTATTGTGCTAGAAAAGCCAGCAGCCCGTTTTCTGCATTCTACCAAGTTTGGTTTTTGTGTAGTAATCTAAGAATAAAGAGCCTCTATGACTAAGAGGAATATGAAGTCGACCAACCTTCCTCTTCTGCCATTCCATTTCATTCCGTGCTTTCTGGGTTTCGTGAACTGCTACCCGAAGAGCATAATTAGTTGCTTCTCTTTGAGCTTGTAAATCACTTTTAGCTGTTTCTTTGGCTAATTCAATGGCATTACGAAGCTTTTCAGCGGCTTTAGCTTCAGCATCCAGGCGTTCCTTCGCCAGTCTTGTTGCCTCTTCCCAGCATATGGGAGAGGCACTACTGTAAAGCAAATATATTCAATATGAGAAGTAGGAAAAAATATTGACAAAGAACAGGATTAGGTTCATAGGAATGCAAAAAAGATCATCATTGTGAGGTAATCCTATGAATTCAGATTGAGATTTCAAAAAAACCTCAAGTAAGAGAGATTAATCTTAAAATATAAGAGAATGAAAAAGAAAATTAAGATGATCCTTATATGAGGAAATGGAAATTATTCTTTTCACAGAAGGAAATAATGCAACAGTATATGAGTATCACCTTCATGGAATGGATATACAACAGTCTTTAAATGAATGATTTACTTTTTAAATATCTATCTTTGGCTTGGATATAAATTTTTATCCCTCCTTTAAACATATTATTATAGCTTTTCAATGTGCTTCCTGTATTCATTGCAATGTAATATATTTCCAAAAATCCATTAAATATTCATGAACAATAGAAATTATTGACAATAATATATGAAAGTTTTTAATTCACTAAATGGATGTTACAAAATCCTTTCGTTATCTGCTGATAATTCCATAATAAATTAAGAAAAGAACATACTTGAATATGAAATAAAAGAAAAATGGAACACAGCTGTTAATGCATTAGAGGGTAAAAATGCTCTGTAAGCTGTTTGTCAACAGATGGAACTTGCACTTGGAGGTAAACAGGAAGTTCCAAATTACCAATTTATAGAAATTACCCAATGTGCATTTTATAAAAAATGTCTCCATTTTCCAGGTTTCTACAATGGGAAATGAAGAGGAGAGGTAGAAGATAAGGTTTTTATCTTTTGTTAATAAGTGATGAGGAGGGTGAGTGGGTGGGGTTTTTCTGTATTGACACCTGGAAGGAGCGTGATGGTGTTGGTTCCTTCCTTACTTTCTGAGAGCAGTCAAGGAGTGACTATAGAGGGGAATTTGACAACAGGCCCAAGTCGTTTTTCATCAGACATTCATGTTTTGGTGAATTAAAATGCTTTCATAACAATCTAATTTGGAATTATCCTGTATAGATTTCTTCAACTTTAAGTTTTCTAAATTAATTCTGTGACTGTGTGGTTGAGTGTGTTGTGTAATGCAAGATTTGTTAACCTTGTTGTCTCTGAATTGAGTTAAGTGATCTTCAAATCTGGTCTCTAATTTCCATTTACTCTGGCTGATGTAGACTTTATCATAGTCTTATCATGATATTTCATAGATTCCAGATGGGGTGTTGTTATCTTTTTGATTAAGGAGGAGGTTGGATAGATTTGTTGTATCCATTTTGCTGTGCTCCATTTCTGATGTGGCTTTCTTAAATTGTTTTTGTGATGCCAGTATGTTTAGCAGTCTTTATATAATGGAGTGAATGGGGCTAATTTATGTGATATAAGGTGTCTCCCACCTCTCCCACTTATCCTCCCCATACATTCACAGAAGATAAAAATCAAATCAACCTTCTTTCCTTTTTATTTCCCATTGTGGAATTGATAATGGAGATGTGCATAGGGTAATAACTAGCAATCTATAATTTGGAACTTTCCATTTGTCTCCAAATACAAGTTTCATCTGCCCACATATGGCTTATGGAGTGTTTTTAAACCTCTAATACATGAATGTGCAGAAATTTGGAGTAAATTCTAAACAGTAAGGGTAAGGATAACTCAATCATATGTTTGATTATGTAATAGCTTTCTAAACACATCATATTATGAATTGCAGAAATTTCAAATAAACAATAAATTTATTTAACCCTTTATTTATAATGATTTTGTTAGTTATCTATATACAGTGCTTTCATTTATAGATGCAATTTAACAACAAAATATTAATAATTACAGAAAAATCTTATTGTAATCCATGCCTTCTTTATCTTTTCATTTTGGTAATTTAATAACTACGTCAAGTAACCAAACACTTTTATTTCCGTTTCTTTATCTCTATTTCATTTTTTTCATGTTCACCATTAAATCTTCATTCTTACATTTGGTTCTCTCCTCCACTCTTTCATTCAAGTGTTTTTATTTTCTTTCCATATCTTTCATCTGAAAATCCTTGAAGTTTTTTATCAACCTCATAGAAGCTTTTCTATCCTATAAGTGGATTTAGAAACTTGCCAAATGAGTTGAACTTGCCAAGGGTGAGGTGATTTAAGACAATTCTCTTACATACTCATCTCCAATTAGCTTTTGAAATGTTATTTTTTCATGATAAATGTAATAGATATAGAATGATGATGGAAAAAATTCATAATCTGATTTTAATAAAAGCTCCTCAAATCCTAAGCAAATGTTAGTGCTACCAAGTAATTAATGGTGGAGCAATCATCCCCTTAACCTCCCAATATCTGTCCTTTTATTATGCCTCCTGTTATTTCCATCTCTTCCTTGTCATTCTTTATCCCTTAGATCCACTGGTTACATTCTTACTCTCATAAATATGACTAAAATTTGTTTTGTTAGTCTACCAGTGTCAATCCTCATTATGTGTCTAAAAAACCCGGCTCTTCCTATTTGTGTCTAACATCTTTTGCTTTCTTTGTTCTTACAGATGTCTTCATTCTTCCTGTGTCTACGTTTGCCTGTCTTAGTTTTCACTGATCCCAGGATTTTTATCTGAATATTTCTCTCATTCCTCTCTCCTCATCTGTTTCTCAAGATTTAAAGGGGAGAATACATTTAAATGTGTAGAGACTTAACGTAGTGTCTGATTTGAAGTTGAGAGGAGACATTCTTCTCATTCTAAGAGTCCTTACTCAACTGCTTTGCCATTTCAATTCCTCTGTTCCTTGCTTTGTTTACCTTTTTGTCTAGTCCACTGATTTAATATATATCTCTTTAGCAGTTCAGACAGAAATATCTCTGAAGTTTATCAACTTCAGAGATATTTCTGTATTCAATGTTCTTCTCAAAGATATTCGAAATCCCACTTTTTGTGATATCTTTTTAAATGTCTATATTTTCAGAGAATGTTGCAATGTCTTCCTCAAGGGTCAAATAATTAATACCAAACTTAAATTTCAACCTTAGTCTGATCTTGAAATGTAATCCCTTTCTTTTCTTTTCTCCTACCAAACTCTTATTACCTTATTAAAGTTATAGGGAACCTGTGAAAGTTAATTTCCCTATCTGACATATACCTATTGAATTTCTCCAAGATCTATTCCAGTAATTTCACTTTAGACTTAAAATCTATGATAGTTTGTCATTGTATGAGTGTCTTATTACACTGACGGTCTTTAAATAACTTCTTCTAGAATGTTAAATAAAGAGTTTATATGCTGATTCATACGCTCTCTTGATATACTCAAAAATTATTAGGTAGTTTGTGTTTTTCTTTCTATGTTCTATTATAGATCTCAAATTTATTATCTATTCTGAGTAGGATCTTTCAATTAATCAACATATTTTCCAAGAAATATTTATTTTCCAGACTAGATTTATTTATTGATTCGGAACAGAATATTTAGTTTACTAGAAGCTCAAAAAGGAAGATTTGTTGCAAATTCTGAAATAAAAACCTGAATTTACAACAAAAAGAATTTTTAATTCATAAAAATATAAACAACAGATATAAGGGGTCAGAAAATGGTTCAAACAAATGTTTGAACCTGAAATATCTTCATAAATTTGCAAAATTTTCCATGTCATTAAATTTTTTAAACTTACTTTGATGGTACCCTCAAGGGGTCTGGCTTCAAACTTACGCCAGGGCTACTTTGCTCTAAAAATAATGCTTCTTTGTCTATTTTTATAGCAGAATCTTTATCAGCCATGTTAACTTCAAGATGATGGAGCTCTTCTCCTAATCTGTAATCTTGTTCCCATGCTTCTTGACATCTTCCTTGAAGCATGAGTTTGATAGAATCAATCAGCTCTATTTCCTGAAATAAATTACAAATCATTACAGAATTTCTCATTTAATATATACCTTAAATACATATTGATAATGAAATATAGGGAGTCTGATTTATTAGAGCAAGGAGATTATATGCTTGAAAACTATTATTAGCACATTTGACGCAATCTTTTATACACCTCTCCCATCTAGAATATCATTGGCTATGTGATTATTTTAATGAATAATATGTAAAAAAGTAAGTATGATCTCATTATACAGTTTCTTACAATGAAGAAAAGAAATGTTCCACAATGCATAAATGTATCCTAGTGAAAATATTTTCCATCATGCGTTGGTTTGATTCATTCTTTGTGGTAGAAAAACGACTCATTAACCCTGTACAAAATACTGAATCCCTGATACTGATCCCTGAAAGAGTTAGATGGTTGCCATACATCATGGTTAATATAGCTTAATGATTCGAAACATGACTGTCTTTTCTCCTAAAATTTGGCAACTTAAGTAGTTTAAATCACCTTGCACTGCTAACCAGTTTGACCTAAGAATTTAAATTTGTAGAAAATTTGCAAATTAAGGTTGTTATTATGGCATTATACTAATTCTGATTTCATAGGCTAGTTAAGGAGAACTAAAAGTGCCAGGAAATACAATCTTTTCACAGAAATGCTATGCATTAGAAAAGCTGGACAATTGTTTGTATCAAAATACAAAAATGTATCCCAAAGCTGATGCAAGCTTTAATTGTTAATTTTTGGAAGTCTCAAATGAATTACAGCCTAAAGCTGAAGCTGGAATATAATTAGTATTGTGAAAAACTGGTTGATGAAACCTATTATAAACTTCACATCAGCAGTGGTTCATTTTCAGCTTTCATTTGTTTACATGCACTAACATAGAAAGCTCTCAATAAGCACTGATGTTGCCATACCTTCCTAGCCATTTTACAAAAATCTGCAGAATCCAAATGCAGAGAAAGAAAAGCAGTATTACTGAATTTTATGCCACTATAAAGCTCAGGCTCATCACTTATTTGGTTAAAAGTTAGACAATTAAAAATACAGACATCTCATATGTTCTATGCAATTGCTATAATTGAGATAAAACATTATGATCTTCCCATTATATTTTACATAAATACTATCAGTCTGAGACATGCCAGTTCCTTCAGATTTTGTTCCCTGGTCAATAAATGAAGTTATCATTTTCCAACTTTTTCCTGGATCAAAATTCATCAGTTATGTAATTAGAGCATCAAATGTATTAGAAGATGGGAACTTGAAAGATGGAAAATTCAAAGTAATAGTTCAAGTGTATGGTATATAAATATTGATAATGTTTAAGCTTAACTCTTTAAGTGCTCCCGTCCTCTATAGAATACATGAGCCTTTTTTTCTTTATTTATGGCACGTTATTTATACACATTTTTAAAGTAATTGACTAAATTTTCTATTAAATAATTAATACCTGCCTCATTTAAGTAAAATAAAGATCAAAGGTAACGAATATCTGATAATATGAAATAAGCTTTAAAAAATGCCGTAGAAAATTTTCAAAATAATTTCATAGTGTAAGAGTTACTTTACTCAGACTTAAGATTAACTATGCCTGATCAAGGAAGTATTTCTAGATTTCACCATTCAGACACATTCTTGCTTGGATTTCATCAAATAAATCATCCTCACCTTCTTCAATTCATTTTCAGAGTCATCTTGTAGGAGCTCATAACCTTGTCTTCCATCCCGCAGCAGATTGCATTCAGCATTTATTCTAATGTTAGTGCCTAATGAATCTAGAAATGATTCTGCAGAAGCCTTACAATCGGCTAATAATTTCTTTTCATTCAAGGCATTCTTTCTTGTTTCTTCCAAAACTTCTAGCCATTTTTGAACAAGCCTTATCCTATATAATTCAATACAAAACGTAACACTGAATACGGAATCGTCTTTAAGAAGAAAATATCTTATGTAAGTCTTTTAAAAAAATACTTAAATAGACTACATGACTAAACATAGAACAAGTCACACCACAGACTGCAGAAAAATCAATCTTTTCATTACAAAAAACTAATGCATGTTTGGAGTAAGTGTGCTCAAAACTTTTAGTGCCAAGCTATGCAGAGCATCAGTCAAAATGAGAGTGATTAATTCTAAGGAGTCAACAAATATTTATTTTCCCACTAATGGATATTTTAACTATTTCTTATTAAGATTACTCTAAAGAGCATTATTCTTTGGAAAAATACTTTGATTGATGATGCTTTAAACAGTAGTAATAGTAAAAAGATTTCAGGAGGAGTTCATCCATAGGTAGATATAATAATCCTATGAAACATCTTTCACAAAATAACTGAAAAGAACACCCTTCCCAATTATGATATAGGGCATGAAATCTACTATACCTTTCTGTGGTAAGGTAAAAGTCTGATTTTTCATTTCGCTTTATAAATTGGGCTTATAAAAGACCAAACTTGCATTAAATAATCATGGGTGCTTCTCAATACTCATTTTACAGATTTAAATGAGTATTTGATATGTGCACATGGAATTTTTACTTCTAAACTGTCAAATATGGAAATTTCGTAGCATAGGTCTCACCTGTCCTTCAGTCTGACATCATTATGATACTTATCCCACTTAGTTTGAATATGTGTTTCATTGCGAAGGTTTGCTGCATCCTGCCTCATTCCCCAAGACCCATCTCGTCTATCTGAGGCAGTCTGCCATAAGCTCAAGTTATGACTTTGCCACTCTGGCTTGGTCAATCGTAAATCAGCTACTTTTCTCGAGCGTACTATAGACATTATGGAGGTGATAACTGCAGTCCTACATATGAATGTTTTTTTTAGGTAAAAATGAGGAAGAAATGAAAATAAAGAACATGAAAATAATTCTAAGCAATCAATAAAGTGGGTTTTATCCCAAAAAAGCTTCTACATTACATGATGATAAATCAAATATAAATAGGAGTACAATGGTACCTCAAATAACTGGAATTTCAAACACTCCAGAGTCTGAATTTGAACTTCAGATCTGGGAAGAATTTGCTTTGAAACCACATGGTGATAAACCGATTAGGAATGGAGTCCTGAGCACTGATACATCAATGCAAATACTCCATATATATCTCCTCCCTTTTCTTACTAAGGGTAAATGTGCAATTTATTTTTTATGATTTAGCCATATTTATTTTAATTTTATATCTATCTCATTGAGTAAGATTTCTTTTATGTAGACATCTCATTCTTTTATATGGCATTGGCACATTTTAATATCTAACTTGGAGCTTACATTAATTGAAATTTCAATTGAGTCCATCACTAGTTGAATGACCAGACCTTACCAATATTTTTAAATATAGGATGTATTACCATAAATTCTTTTTAAAATTTTATCCTAGCATATGTATGTAGATAATTCTATCAATGCCTTAGTCTTGAATTAACAGCTGTAGCTTTGAAAGAATGATAATATTATATAAGATAATTACACAAAATAGATAGCCATTTGCATTTATCTTTTCCTCACACAAAAATATACAACCAATTACCTTTCCATTCCTACAGCCATGATCCTTAATCATTTTCTTACAACTCTATAATTTGAAATCATTACGATATTTTATTTGAATTCATTACTTCATTGTATTTTTAGAAATACCACTGTAGAAAATAAACCTTGCAGAAAAAGCAACATTATGTGCAAAGTTCAAATCTTATGGGCAAAATTGCAGTTCAGAGAGAAATAATTAACATCAAGTGAAACAGAAATTCAAAAAAATCTGTAAGATTAAAAACAAAAGCAAGTTTTTTTTCTTTCTTATTTGGATTCTGGTATTACAGTACATCTAAAGTTAAAGTTCTTTCTAACAGAGAATCATTCTAGCGGTGGATACGCGTAGTGATTAATAGTGTCTTAGATTTGTGTAATTCATGGAGAATAATAAATTCCATGGAAGGACAGCTGGCACTGTCATATTGCATACTATATATGTAGGAGTATTGGTTTTCAATATGAAACGTGGTAAAAGTGAGAAATCTCTTTTTAACTTCAAAGAATATCTTTTTCATTTTGTTGCCAAAAAACTCAGCAGTACATATTAATATGCACAAATATAATAATGTAGTATATTAATTAATTATGTGCAAGCAATTGAATCTACCTCGATCAATCTTATCTTATTCATTTTTGGCAACAAAATATGATATTCGTTCTTTAAAAAACAGAATGGAAATTCAATAACCAATAGAATAGAAACACCACAGCAACATTGATAACTTACATTGCAAATTTAAATAGACTAGATGAGCATAACAGAGCTGTGCCATTTGATGATAGGCATAAATAAGTGCATTAAAATTAAAATAGAGAGTGTACATCTATATAGGGCTATCATATTAATCCTAAAGGTGCATATATGGAATTATAAACTAGAAATCATAATAGAAATGCATACTCTTCCTGATTTCAATTGAATAGATTGAAAAACTTTTTACCTTAACTTGTAAATGAAGCCACTAAGTTCAAGGGAAAGTTCAGGAATCTGTTTTATGGCTACTGTAAAATACATAAGGCAAAAATAAACAAGATTTATAAATTTTCTTATATACTAAATTTAATTCTTTGTTCTTTAAGCTGCCATGCGATATACAATTACACTTAACTGAATAAAAAAATACTCATACTTGAAAATCTTGAAATGTAATGGAAAAGTAAATCTCAGTATATGAATTTAGAACGTCAAACATATAGAAACTCTTGATATCAAAGGATATGCAATGATACAAGAAATACCGGGTACATAAATTTCCTTAAATGTAAATGTAGACAAACGTTTCACTATTATATGGTGAAATAAACTATTAGTACAAGTTAATGGTTTATATACTTGTCTAGATATCTTAAATTAATGAGAATGTGAAAACATTTTAGCACTTTTAAGAATTAAACTTTCAGCTACATTAAAAATTCATCAAAATGAGAACATACAAACAGTAGATATTTCTCAGTTATGAATATACAATACCCATGATGTTCCTAAATATGCTAATTTCTGAAGACAAACTAACATGAAGCTTTATGGAATGCACCAACAAAACTCCTGATTTACGTTTTAATACAATTAAATTTAAAAAACATCTATTAAAAGATACAATGCTTTACTCACTAGTTTGAGGAACAAAAGACAACCAGGACCCTTGACTCTAAATCTTTTCCATCAGCATTTGAAGGTTGCTATGACAACAATGTATCTTAGTAAATAAGCTTGTATTCATTATTGATCACTCAAGGCTATTGAAGAGCTTCATATTGATTTATCAAGCATATGAGTAGATTAAGGATATATTAATTACTAAAATATGAAGGTCAGAGAATATATTTAAAAAACATGTTTTTTCTACAAGGAGAATTACTTCAATCTAAAGTAAAAGTCATTTTCAAGCATTCAATTGTAATGAAATCCACAATAAATGAAGCCACTTTTCAATGAATCAAACACTCATTAAATGATTTTTTTATCAATCAGGGTTGGTTAGCTCGTCTCTTTTATCAAATGACTGATGGAAAGAGGCTCCTTAAAGACTGCTTTTATCAATGAGTGAATTATCTTTCCAAACTATGCTTCTACTGAGTTGTATTAAACTTTCAAAATATTCCATTCACACTCAAGCAATGTTCACAGATTTCCTTAAAGATAATAAACCCTTATTTCAAGGAAAATTATCCCATTTCTTGGAAGTTTCTTAAGTAATTCCTCCTTTGTAAAGTACAAAGCTGTGAAATCCCAGAAATCATTGTTTGCAGTAAAGTAAAGATTAATAACTCTTAAATTTATTGCCATTTAATATATTTGCAATAATCTGAGAGTATATAATTTGAGAAATATGATCAGTTCCAAAAACTTTGAGCAAACTGAAATTCCTGTAAGCAAGAATTTATTCATTTAATTCTCTTAAAGAGAGTGGCCAAAGTGTTCAATGAAATTGGAAATTGCATGTGAAGTACAGCTTTATATTCCCTCTTGTGTATATTGCAACGGAAAATCCATAAGGTAATTATAGTATAAACTATGAAGATTTTTACTAGTCAAATATAATAATCTGCAAAGTTTTCACAGTATAGATAAGTAACAGATATTTTAAATGAAAAATTTTTGTTCTACAAAGGGAAAACTTGGAGCATGACAACAAGATTGTCAATGTTAGGCAACAAAATGAATTCAGGAAGTTTTTAAAGCCCTCACATTAGAGGAGAGTGATTATTTTCATTCAATGCATGATTGTCAAGTAGCTAGTTGAGAAACATGAATAACAAAATAATCTCTTCTTGACGAAAACTGTAATTATAGCAAGAGAAGCCACTATTAATCATTCAGAAACTTAATATTTGATTATAAGGAATATACTATGCAGACGTGGAATTTTTACTTATAAAATTTAATGGCATTTCTAACTCCATAATGTAGCAATCTAGTTATCTTTACTAAAAGTAATTATATCGTAACTTTTTAGAAAATTTCGGTATGGTTCTTCAATTCCCTAATTCTCTAATAAATGTAAAATGACCAACAAACTTAAATGTAAAGCAAGATTGAAATTTAAATATGCTACTCAGCCAATAAGTTCCATTTTTGGCTTGTAATAGCCGCGATTCAAGGTACTTGAGAATTCTTTTATTGCCATGGAAACTTATTTATCTAAGAGTCCCACAACCCACTCCTTCGCATCAACTCAAATAGCAGGAATAGCAGAAAGGCTGAGAAATGTTTGCGGCATTACCAACTTAAAGAGTAACTTATTAATAATCGCTACATTTGCACTATATTCGTGATTGCTTATGTTATTTATTTTCTTGATTTATCGGTTAACCTTGGAATGAGATAATCTTTATCTTCCATTATAATATTTTTGATGAATTATTACTGCAATAACATGTCCCATTGACTTTTGTTTCTGTATGCATTGTTTACTGAGTTGAAACTAATTAACTTATAAGTATATATATTTTTGATCGGATATCTCGTTATTTAGGCTTGTTTCATAATTATAGTAGAAGAAATTATATCTCTCGAATGATTGGTAGTTTTAGGTAGTGGGTTAGTAAAGCGTGTATAAGTTCCCTCACTATTCGCACAGGAAGGCGGGCAAGGGGCCGTCATCAATATGTAATGGAATATTTTGAAATGCTTTTGGCATTCGTGTGTTCATATTTTAACTGACCATTTATATAGAAAGATAATATAAAGGAAATGAAGTAGTGACGACTAATATTGAAATGGTTGCTTCTTCTCCAACAAATTCTTGAGAAATCTCGATATAAAGAATTCCTATTAACACCTGACCTAATCCTGAAAATAACTCTAGAGACGGTGCATGAATACAACGGGTGACTAATGTTAAAATGAATCCTAAAAGAAAATCTGGAAGGTCGGAATGAATGGGTTGTTACGTTTATTTTGGACAATGGATGGACAGTATGAGGACAACAGCGTCCCGTCTGGCGGTGGCGTCCAATGTAACTACGTTAAAGGTATTTTACGATTTCTAAAGTAGAAGAATGATTTCAAATTACATGCAAAAATTTTACAATTGTCTCCAAAGTAATCGCATTGGGTCCATTCAATCACGCTTTTGCACTTTCCTCATTTCTGTTTTTAATATTAATGTTTCGGAAAACAAGGAGAACGTGACCGAAATTTCCAGTTTATCCTATCTGTGGCTCTGTTCATTTGTATACTTTCGATAAGAATAGTACACTAGTTTGAGAGTAAATTGGGAAAGCTTGTTGGATAAAGATGTTGCTTCTCATAAATATTTAATCTTCAAATGTATGCATCGGTTTACTTATCTGTTTAAATTGCAAAACTGTTTTCAGATTGATGTAAAACAAAGTTATTTAAAAGTCATCTTTTGAATTATTCACGTACATTTAACAAGTGGCTGATTAAATTCCAATTAAATTAATGGAAAACTAAAAGGAATTTTGGATTGATGGGAGGAAACCTCTACATCAAGCGAATTAGAGCAAACGAAGATTAATAGCGAAAAAATCTAGTCTGTAAACCCTCAAGGGCCTCAGCCATGGGGGTAACGCGTTCCACTTCGGTGAAAGGGATTCCGGGTTCGATTCCCGAAGAGGGCTCACGTGCCTTGCGTTAGTTGTCGAAGCTATTTAAAAATTACAAATACTACTGTTGCAAAACCTCCACTTATATTTCGAGACTAGCAATGTATATAAGTAAACCCTGTTTAAATATTTTAATATTAGTTTTATCGAGACTTGATGAGATTGATAAAAGTCACTTTAAAATTACAAATCGCCTAATATATTGACTAGTAGATATTTATTAGTAAGCCGAACTCAGCTTATCTCAATTACCATGGTTACACAAGCAGCAATTCACCACACCGTTAAAGTTAATGACCCACCATTTTGAGAACCTCTTGATATCGTAGAGGCTTAAGCCCGTATGACACGGTCCAATATATTGGCCAATATATTTCAGATTGGATTGTGTACCGTTTGCCACATGCCAATTTCCAACCCAATTTAAAATCCCCAATTTCCCGACCAATTTCTCACCCAATCTGGCAATTAGAGCATGTTCTATTTTCTCTGGCCAATCTCCAATCAGAAGTGAGTTAGGTCGTGCCCTAGTGTCCAAAACAAAAAGCTTCATGAAAACATCCGGATCTTTCTTGTTGTGAAAGACGTGAAACATCCAGTAACGGCTTAGGAGAGTGGCACGTTAGTTTTTGAAGATAATTCGAAATATTAATCGAAAATCTGGACGAAAGAGTTTTGCGTTGCTTATTCATACTATTTAATGATGCGGAATGTGGCGCACTCGTGCGGGACATTTGAGCATTAATGTTGCCAATATTGGTGACAATATTGTTCTCATCTTGCTGAACAGATCGCCCAATATTGGGCTCTTTATTGTGCCAATTATTGGGAAATTTATTGGCCAATATATTGGACCGTGTCATACGGGCTTTAAGGAAACGTGTGTAAATCTATTGGTGTCTCAATACATTTTTTCGCTGTAATCTACTACATACTTCTGGTACTTTAAACCCATCATCTGTTCTGATCTGTGTTTTTTATACGAGTGTGCATTCATATTGCCTTTTTCAGCAGCGTTGCTGACCCTTTCCTTTTTCTTATGTTCACCCTTCCCTTCTTTTTAAATTTCAGTTTCTAGTGTCAGTAGGTTTCGCAACATTTTCACGCTCTCCTCCTCGTGGGTGTTTTCCTGCAGGGTATTATTTTCTCCCAAGTGCAGTTTTTTTTTTAAACCTGTGTAATATTTTCTTCTTTTATGGCTCTTTCTCTTGTTTTGCTGCCAAAGGCTCTTTATTTAAATCTCTGAATGAATAATGTTAGATGTAAGAAGAAACTAACTAGTGTCAGTCTCGCCCTGAAATAAATTCGTTTGTCATTATTATTAATAATATTGAAATATTTGTGCATAATATGATTTTCCTGTTGTATGTAATCATACTTGGCTGAATCTGTAGATGGAAAACCAATGCAAACACTCAATTATTTAGAGCAAAAGTTGCCACAATTTTCGGAGATTGAACTATTGAAATAGCCTCCAATCTGAACAGAATGATGGAGTCGATTGGTCTTCTGGAAAATAACTCAAATAAATAACAACTCAATGAAATTTATTCAGCGCACGCAGTTAAATGAGCATCGAAAATCTTGTTTAGAATAATTGATGATGGAATTAGTTATACGGAAATTATTATTCGATTAAATTGGAATGTATGATAGGATTTGTTTAGGGAAAGAAGATATATAAGATAATACTATTTCAGACCTTTAAAGTGTATTTTATACATGACACCATGTCGGAAATACTAAACACGTAGAAGCAGTTAAGTTGGAAATAAGAATAATGAACTGGTATCCTTGTAAACTAGCGCTCTCTCAGTTATAGGTGGTCCTAGCGCTAGGACTAACGCCCAATATTTTTCCCCGGGACATTTATGTCGAGTTCTTACACTTTTTAGATATCTGAGGCATGATTTTCATTACCTTTCTTTGGAACAATTTTAATCGGTTCCAATAATTCTGTTTCCATATTTCATTTTTCCCTTTAAAGAAAGAAAATCACAAACGAGCTGTATATTCTTCCTTCAGCATCTTCGGGAAACTCCCATGTCTTAGCTCATGGTTATGATACATGTTCAATTACATACAAAGGTTACCTGTAGAAGTATTAGAGAGAACCAAATTTACGATATTCTTCCACGTGAAATAGTCACATGTTAGGTATAAGTAAACAGCGGAGTGGTTTAAATGGGAAAAAGAGTTGAATGTGTCCTTACAATCTAATTGGTTTCAACGTTGAAAAAAATATGCAAAAGGAATGATTAGAAAACAAGGAGAAAGATTCTTTGTAGATGGAAGGCAATTAAATCTCATGAAGTTTTTATCATATTTAAAATAAATATGCCTTTGATTTCTGAAACAACTATTTTCCATGGAGACATTTCAATTTAAATTTTACCAATTATCATCACTTGTATGATATAATGAATTCAGGACAAACTTTCGATCGATCCATTATTTCTCTACGTTGGTTATCATATCAGAAGAAACCATTCCCCTTATAATGTATTGGTTTTCAATTTCCGATGGAAGAAAATCTAAAGGTTTTCACTGACCGTTATAATCAAAGAACTCTTCAGCGCTTCCTCGTATAGTTTTTTGTTCAGTAGAAATTCTTTTATTTATCTCTAATTAACTTGACTCAAAAGTAATTTCTTAGGCGAGCACCAATTATCTCAAGTACTATTATGTAATCGAAAAAAAGATCGAGTGTCTTTAGTAATAGTTGAGTGTCCCCCTGCATTTCTCGCTATAGTTTCTGTTATCAAATACATGAAATGCAAATACGAAAATAAAGAAAATATCATAAGAAAGCATCATTGAGGGAATGGGTTTTCTTCATGTTGATCCTGACAAAGAATTTCTCTAAGGATATATATCTGTAAGGTCTAAAAACACGGGAAAGTATATTTACTGTGAAAATGAACGTTATTGGTGAAAAAATTGAATCTCGAATATTGATGTAAGCCATTCTCGGGTGCATTACGATCTGCAAGCAATTTCATTCACTACTCTTTGGCATCTATGCAATATTTTTTTAGCAGTCCCACGAACAATAATTCCATTACTCGTAGTAAAAATGATATGTCCTATGTAGCGCGTGGTAAAATCAGGAGCGATAAATTGTGTTTTCTAAACAACTGGAAATCTGCTAATTGAGTACTCAATGAAATCTCTGCGCAAAAACTCTCTCTTCTGATTACATAAATACCATATTAAATTTATTCTTTTGTGACCGAATATTACACCATTTAATTCTTAATGCTTTCGTGATGGGCCTATATGCACCATGTAATCACGTACGAGTCACCTTCAACAGTGCTTCTCAACCGGTGTGCCGCTAATCACAAAAGTACCGCAAGGAAGTTCTCGGCTTGTCGCACAATTTACGGGAACTACCTTTTCGTATAATTTTACTCAGAATTTGAAATTTATTTTGCAAAGTATTTGCAAAAGATGTATCACAATTCGTCCACAGTTTATTTCTTCTTTTCAAGTTCGGATTCAGTCGTACATATTACAAACTGAAAAAATTTCGTTCGAAAAAAATCCAGCTAATTGTTATTCTGTCAATCTTGAATAATTTAAAGAGTTTTTTAATGCTGAAAAGTTTCAATTTTATTACTGAAAAATGCCATACAAATGAAAGGTGTGAATTTCGTTGGATATGAGAAATCATCGTTTGGTGTGGCGCAAGGTTGGGGTCAGTAATTCAGTGACTCAGGAAGGAAAATTGGTCGTAAGCACATATATTCAACATTGCGTGGGAACATATTTTTAAAGCCAAATTCCAATCTCTTACTTAATCAACATTATCACAATTTCAGCCGAAGATTATGGATCAGAAAGGAAGAATAATAACAACAACAACAGCAACAAAAACAATAATGGTGATGATGATGATAATAATATCGTAATAATACTGTAACTATGGATACCTGCTCCAATGCAAGACATTTTCTAAGTTATTAATCAATAGGAAAAATAGAAACAAGTACTCATTAAAGAAAAATGTATAGGGACATGTGACTTGGTTAGGACCCGTCACAAGTTCAGAACCAATGCCACGAAAAGTGAGAAAATAGTTACGAATAAAAATAAGATGATGGAAAGGATTCCCTCTCTCATCATCTAATGCTCTGATAGAAACTAATGCTGTACGTTGGAAAAGGGATTTCCATTTGTATTGTATTCACGTGAATTCCTTGGGTCAATTCGAAGCAAGAATCATTAGAGGAATAAAAGGTTCTTTTGGGCGATGTTATTTAAAGATTAGCGACGTTTGATAATTGCGCTAAGTATCAAAATTCTACACTTTCACTCAAATATTAAGAATACCGAATCCAAATTATACATTTCTACTTTATATTAGAATTTTTATCAAAACCATACCAAATACGATGTATATGCGTATCTACATCGTACAGTTGCATGGCGTAGTCTTTATTTGGAAGCATTCCGCACATCGAGGGAATCTTTTTTGACTATTAGTGTCAGTAAAATTCAATTTTTCTCGAGTAAAGCTCCTTTTTCTGTTGATGGTATGCTATCTTGGAATTCTTTAGTGACCGCCAATGTCCAAGAAGTATCTCAATCCGAAGCTGAAACTTAATTTGCAACTAAAGACAGATATTCGGAAGACTTATTAAGATAGAGAAAGAAATGGGCTATTGATACATTTTTCAGTTTTGTATCACTTTATAGGTAATATTTTTTTGTGTATTTTAGTTTTGAAATATACACTATTGTGAAGATTTTTCAAATATTTGGTGGTAAATTTGATCGGAAGAATTTTCAATTTTTACGTTTACAGATTTTGCGTGGGCATTATATTGATGAAGAGATGAGGATCGCTGATGGATACCAAAGTAACCAGATCGAATATTAAAATAAATATAGTCGGAGAAATTTTAATTCCGCAGCTACTTTAATTTATTTTTGCACATCTCATTTTTGTCCACAATTGCCAAGTCAACAATTTTGTAGCCAGACTTACCATTCTAGTGATTTCTCATCACGGCATCGCGAAAACTTAGACTACAATTCTGTAGCTGATGGTAAAGTAATTCTGGATGTCATCGTATATCCATGCGTTATAACTTAATTAAGTATGCTACGTAAAGATCATACAATTTTCACTTTGACCAATGTATGCAATTGGGATTGTCTTCCATTAAAGAAGTTATTATGATTATCATTATTAATGTTGTTGTTGTTATTATTATTATTAAACTCGGTGGATTAAATTCGACATTTTGTAGTGTATGTAACAAATAATAAATTAAGTTAAACAAGTCAATACAAAGAGTACATTGATTAGGAAAATGAGTAGGTCAGACAGTGGGTTTTTTGGGAACGAAATATTCGTTAACGAGCGAGTAACGGTGAAACCGCGGATAAGCGTGATAAGAGATAAGCGTACTTTACCAATAAACCCAATTATAACTGCAAGCGAAAGTAAAATAACAATTGCGATAGTTAATTGTAGAAGCGTTAAAAATAAAGTATCCGACTTAGAACATCTTATTCGTTGCCACAACACCGATATCATCATAGGTACAGAAAGCTGGTTAAGCGAGGATATAAGTGACAACGAAATATTTCCAAAAGATTTCACGATCTACCGTCGGGATCGTATAGAAAGAACAGGAGGTGGAGTCTTTATTGCGGTTAAATCTTCTCTCC
>KZ308470.1:606182-670192 GCA_000376725.2 Ladona fulva | reverse complement strand
ATATTATTATATAAATAATATTGGGACTTTAATAGTGCGAGATCGTTCTTACATCTGACTCCATGTATATAATTTAAAATTTTGTTTTGATAAGGAACTCTTTAGTTCCAACGTCCAAGCACCTGTAGTTGTGTGAACGTACCTTTTAGACTTCTCTCATTAGCAACTCCTTGAAATATCTTCCTGAAAACGACTTTACGAGGTTTCCCCTAACTGTTTATCTTTAATGTGGTAGTCTGTGGTAATTCTCTTAATTTCAAGACGAACGGTTCTTGGGTTAAGTAGCCAATTCCGTGTAACAAATCTATGAAGTATGTTTTAACTTAAAGATACTCATCATATTTTTGGTTTAATACAATTTTGCTATTCTAAACAATATCTTTCGAACAAAAAAGATGCTTACTATGCGCCTATATAAACTTTCACGGTTGATTTCCATCAGATATTTCATTTTCGTCTTTAGTTGTGTTGTGTTTTGCTGGTTCTTTCGTTTTCCTTTCCTTTACCTGAAAGGCTTTTGAAGGAGAGTTATATAACTTTCCTAAATGCGGAATTTCAGTGAACGGAATCTTTAGATAATGTCTCATTTTCTAAGCCGTATGGTTTCGCAAATGAAGTCGGTGATTCTCGAAATAGTGAAATCTACTGACATTTGAGGACGTGACTATGGCCATGTTCTCAGGTAAACTGAATTAGAATGGAGTACGTCTTTATCCAGGGCGAGATTGAGACTAAAAACTTTGATATAGAGGTCCAGTCAGTATATCTTCCGGATTGTTATCTCATTTTTTTCTTCTCTCATATATTTAGGAACTCAGCTGAAATTAAATTAACGAGGAAGTATATTTACAGTTTTATAGATTGGCTTATGCATGGGTTTTATCTTATTCTATGGCATGTTTCGGCTTTTTCAATCGTTTAGCCAAAAGGTAAATAATACGATTAAATTATAGATAGAATCTTAAACATTCTTTGAATCTTACTGTATGTATTTCTCATCGATGTTCTGCCAGAAAATTTATTTCTGTCAACATCTACGATAGTCACCGGTGAAAATACGCTACTTAACTTTCTCCATTGATTGGTAAATACCAAAATATGTGCCATGTCTCTTTTCTGTGGAGCTTTCTGTTATTTCCCGAGAGAGGTAATTTTTTTCTCGTATTGTCAAGAAATTAGGTGTACAAAAGAGATTTGAAGGGTTTCCTACTCAAATTTTTCTTCTTAAAAGTTCACGAATGTAGGCTTGGGTGAAATATTTACCTGTTACTTCGTTCGCTGAGCCCTATGTGAAATTAACTTCGACGTTGATAGCGGAGATTGAAAGTTAAGGGAAGGTGTCTCTGGTTTAGGATTTGTACGATCATTTTATGACTGCCATAATGTTTGCAATATCTCTTATTATCTTAATGCTAGAAACGTAGCTGGCACCGAAGCAAGGAAGTTGTCTTGGGAGCAAGTGAAAGTATCGACAGAAAATATATCTAGTTAACATTTTCCACGAATGGACAGTTATGTGTAACATTTGTGATGAAATGAAAAGTATGCAAATCTTACCGGTGAATTCAGCTTCATGATTTACATCTACATTTACATACACAGTCTGTACGCCGCTTCTCGGCGTGTGGCATGGGGTGCAGCCATAATCAGTTACTGTGGAGTGTCGTTCGTAGATAAAATGAATTTTTGAAGAAATCCTCTCAGAATCATATCGGCCCATGTAACTCGGAGGACGCAAAATATCCGAAGCGTCTTCGAATAACGTACTTTCTCTGAATTTATCGATTAAA
The DNA here is from genome assembly GCA_000376725.2 of Ladona fulva. Taxonomy (NCBI): domain Eukaryota; kingdom Metazoa; phylum Arthropoda; class Insecta; order Odonata; family Libellulidae; genus Ladona; species Ladona fulva. The sequence continues at coordinate 668,402 of KZ308470.1, read as the reverse complement.
TTAATTCTTAGTTTTATTCTTCTTTCCTCCATAGATTCCTTCCTATCCTACGTTATTTAGCATCTGCGTGACGCTCACGGATTTGCCGTAATAATTCTTGGCAAATCGTATTGCCTACATTGCATCTTTTCTGAAAGTTTAAGAAAGTCGTCGTTTAAGGAAATCTTAACGATTTAAAGGATGGAGTCGATGAAGTTTTCTGTATTTAACTCGGAAGTCACAACTATTCAAATATCGATGCATCCACATCTTATGTTTTCATGCATCCGAATTCAATTGCTTCTGGCTCGGCAAAAAAAGTCAGATCGATCGTTAACGGTATAATATATAATATAATCGTTACGGGAATCAATGTGTAATCCTTAAAATTGCCCAAAGGGCTTCAAGCATGATAAATTAGTTTCCTGAATTTGTATCCGTGATGCATTAGCAATAATTTGTGGGCGTAATATAGTGCTTCTCCGCCTAGACCACCGTTTCCGATCGCTGAATGATCGATCATCGTATCCCTGATTCATAACGCCTCCGATAAATCTCCGGTAGTTATGACAACGCCCTTCATTCCACGAGACGCTTTCTACTAGACGCGCGATCGTCCGTAAAGACAGGTGTAATGTTTAAGCCGTAATTCCTCTTTTTGCGGCAAAGTCTTGCGGTCGGCTACTTGGAATGCCGCCTCTTTATCGTGCCCATGGCTATAACACGGGTTTCACCCCCCAACACTCCTGCGCGCCCTTGGGAAACCAGATTCGCCTCCTACTCCTTCTTTTATTCTTATTCTTCATATTTCGCGCCGGACACACTCGGATTGGCGGGTCACTGGAGCGATTAAAATATGCGCGCGATTTTGACTTCACGGTATCATGGCGCAGCCTCGGAATTCTCTGTCCAACTTAACTTCGTCAGCTGTTCCATCCGCGGGCACTTCCCAGTCCGCGATGCGATCCGCTGTAACCAGCGGTTGTTGGAATGGTTGGCAACTTTTCGTGATTCGATTGTTTTCCGGAACGATCGTGCTATTGAGGCGGTAGCGGTCGCATGACGTCATATATATTTCAAAGTATTCAGACGATGACTTTGCCGTCTCACGCGATTAATTTATTTCCTTTCGAATCTCATCACCGGCTGCTCTATTTTCATTGATTTATTCCTAGGGTGTCCAGTGTGGGATATCTCTTTTATATTTCGATACGTAACGCCCATTTCCTTGGTTCTTTGGAAGGCCTTATGTAATTATACTCCTGATTTTACTTCTGGAAGCATACTGGCGCTCCGAAGTCCCGGGTTCGAGTCCCGGCTAATCGGATTTTTCTGGGAGTGGTCTTCTCTTGTAATTGTCCAATGAATGGATGTTTTGTCAGGGTACCGGAAAATAAATAAATATTATTTTATCTCCATTGGAGTGGTGTGCAACATCTCGAATTTGCTATAATCGTTGCTACGGTCTTTTTGGACGCACGGTTCGAACATTCGACATTGAGTTCGAATTGAGTGAGGATTCGATTCGGTTGGAAGGTCGATTCGGTCAATTCCAAGATTCTGAATCGGCCCTGAGGCTTTTTCCGTGCGCCGCTCGAATCGTATGTTTTTAAGGTTGCCCAGACGTATTATTTTCAGTTTTTTGTTTTAAAAAAAATTATTTACGCTTATAAAAAGATATTTGTATTATACGGGCGAGATCCAGGCTTACGGATACCTATACGTCCAATAATGTCACTAATGATTAGGAAAGAAAGGAGCTAAAATATGGAAGGAGAAAGCTTCTGTATGGGCTCATTATTACCAAAACTTACGTCTAAACTTACGAAAAAACACAATAGAAAAATATTTGTAGTACCTATTGAAAAATATTGTAAATTTGCGAATATAGGACAAAACAGCTTAGTAAAAGTATTACTTTTTTTGATTATTTCCAAGGAGCAACGGACATGAAAAAAAGTCTGACAGGACTGGAACTCGAACCCAGATCTTCCCATTATACGGGTGACTGCTCTAACCAAGTGTGCTATCGTGCCAGAACTTCAACACAGTTCAAGCACGAACACAATTCACACCTGGAAAATGCAAGATCTTGGTTCGAGTCCAGGTCCTGTCAGACTTTTTTCACTCCTTGGTAATATTTTTAAGCACACACCTTAATGTGAAAAGTCACCCTTTTCCTTGTCATTATTTGATTACATGCTTATGCTTAATGAATAGCGTGCCTCAACCTTCATTGATACAATTTTTCCGAAGCTTAGAGAGTACAGTTCCTATTCCTTTTTCCTTTAAATTGTCCGTAATCCCTTCCTTTTATCCTACTCGATTCGACCTCTGCTTTGGCAACTCAGGGAAGTCACAATTCTGACTACCGAAAGCTAAACAAGAATAGTTACTGCGCTTTCAAAAGTATTACGAAAATATCGAATGGCGATTGGTGAGTTTTTGATTCGTCCAATTGTAATTCTTCTTCCTTGGCGCTCTTTCCTTGGTCCAATGGTAACGTTGAGTCCACAGCATTCTATATTGAGTCTCTCTCTTCATCACTGCATAATTTCTTTCATCTTTGATATTCGTCAGCATTCCATATCTCCTTTCTCTCTTCACTTCCATTTTCCCTTCTGATATCAATTTCTGTGCTCTATTCTTCGTAACATGTCCGATCAATGTTGCCTTCCTCTTTTCTCTCGGAATACTTCTTTCTTTTCCTCATCCTCCGCAGGACTTCTTCATACCTAATTTTATCTTTCCATCCAATCTTCTTTATTCATCGTCACAGCTATGTTTCTAAGCTTTCCAAGTGCTTTTCTTCTCTCTTTCTCAGAATCCATGTTTCGCATCCGTAGAGTACAATGATCAAGTATTTCGCAATCTTTTCCTATCTTGCCATTCCTTGCTGCCACCAGCTTCTCAATCTTTTGTCATCTTATGCTACTCTTTCTTGCGCAATTCTACTTTTAATTTCTTCAGTACAACTTCCATCTGTGTATTTAAACTTTCCAGATACTGGTACTGGGAAACTGGTCTTATCGTAGCTGTACATAAATATAGTTATTTTCAATGGGGGCATTTTTTATAAGAGAATATCCCTCTTGAATTTTAATCAAAATCAATGCTCTGATCAGCATTTTTTCGTATTGTCATTTATTGTTTTTATTAGGACATTTTCCTAATTCAAATTTTAAATTCAAAACTGTGCGGCATCGCTGAAATTTGCGTAGAAAAAAGTCAATTTTTCGCGCGTTAAGGAGTCGATTGACATTTCTAAACATCTCAAATTTGCTCTATAACCTCTAATGAATCCTTTTTACTTTCTGGTGTTATTTTTCGCCTCCAGCCTTTTCTCATATTCGACTACGTTCCGTGAGGGAATAACAAGTGCCCCATAATTTTCTCTTTTCCCTTCCGAGGCCTGTGATTCGAGTCATTAATATTCGATTTTGATTCGTGGAAGGAATGCGGAAATCTGCGTGTCGCAATATAGGCCCTCGGACGATTTCCCTACCGTTTGTCTGATGCGTTGGAGGTCGCGTCTGCAGAGGAAACTTTCGATCTCTTGTTAGATCATTTGGAAAACAGGCTTCCCTAGGACGGATTATCGATGTGTGATCCCATTTGTTAGATGAGCTGGATAATCTTACTCGAGGTCCCATTATTTTATGGTTTCCCCAAGGCAAGCGTGACTTACTCTCGTATTAGAAGGCGAATGATTCTGTTCGTTGAAGGCAGAGGTGAGGATCCTATGATCTTTAGGCTGCATGCGGTCTTTTCGGGTGTTCAGTGCGGCCTCCTTGTCACTCGGTGAAACATATGAACGGATTTTTTTTCTAAAACTCGTTCATTACTCATAGTGAAAATTAAAAGGAAAATGTTCTATCTAATTTCACTTTGAGATTAAAGTCCTTTTCTTTCGTACTGTTTTGATGCTAAACCATCGAATATGGACAGCAACTCCGCGCGGCCTACCAATAAGAAAAGGCTCCGCATCCCTGTCTTAAGCCACAGGGTTATTTCATACGTAGGCCGCATATAAAACCATCAGCCCGCACTTAATTTGCTTATTGTAATATTAGTAGTATTATTAAAAGTGCTTCTACAGTTGAGGTAATTTTACACATACAGGCTACCTCCAGGAATCGAACCCGGGACCACTTTCACCGAAGGCGAACATGCTACCCACTTGGCTATCCAAGAGCATTAATTTGCTCGTTTCCCATGTTAATTTAGTCCGACGTCAAGCTGTCCGTAGAGAAATGAATTAATTCTAGATATTATAAAGGGAGATATTTTCCATTTGATTTCCTCTTGACGTAACAAATGAGACAAATAAATTATTTCTGAGGTTTAACTTGCTCAAAGAAGCGAAGGCCTCGTTGAGTGCCGGAAAAGGCTGTATGTGGCTTGAAGGCCGTTGGTTCTTCATCTATCCTTTATGAATATTTTTTAATCAGATATCACGTGGTTTCCTCAGCTTTCAAAAATTAGAGAAAAAATTACTCCAGATTTTTCTCATTCGACACCAAAAGTTCAATTCCGGAAAGTACAAAATGAAGCTTTCTTTTATTGAGAATTAAGGGTTTCAGTGCGTCCATTCTGCTTAGTTGTCCGTTGTATGTAGTTGTTACCATTGGTAGGTTCATTCAGGTTTTTCTCACCCCTCTTCCTAGTGGGTGTTTTCCTGTAGTGGATAATTTTTCCCTAAGAATCTCGTTGGTTTTCTATATCCACATTTTTCTTCTCAATTTTGTTTTCTAATATATATTTGAATTAATAACTGCATGGAATTTAATCGATTTGTTATATGGATGAGAAGACTTTTAGTCTCAGCCTCGCCTAAATAAAAACGAGTTATTATTAATATACTGGAGGACCTATAAAATAAATGGATTTAAATATTTTAATGTATAGTTTATTTATCTAGGATTCTCCTGGTTACGGTAATTTACAACATGTTTTTTTACTAAAAACGCTTGGATTTTGATGGCAATTATTAATTGTATTATTGCTAAGATGATTTATTTATTATTTTATTACTATTCTGTAGATTTATTTTATTATTTCTTAGATTAAATTTTCTTGGGGATGATCTTCATAACTGTGGAAATCCAAAGTGCCAAATATTCTCAAATTATTGGCCGCTCTTCAAATGTTCCTTAGTTAAAGGAGTATTAAACAATTAATTAAACGGCTTCAGCAGTATCAACTTGTCATTATTAATTACTTAGTCGCATTATTATAATAGTATTAATATTATGGCGGTGCTATATCGAGTTTAGGATGTATGAGAAGTATTCGAAGAGTTGGAGACATTGCTAAATTTCAATGCATATTTTGAAGACAATAATTCCCTTTTCTGGCTCTATCTCCCTATAATCGACTTTTAACGCAGCAAAATGTTTCGGGATACTCCCAGTAAGGTGTTTATCATCAAAACTTTGCTAAAGTTAGATTTCTAATTTAACTTCTCATCCATATCTGTGCCAAACATTCTTAGAAGCTTTCCATCTACTCTGTGACATCGTGATTATAAACTTTTATTGAATTCTCGTTCTATCGAGTTAACTAGGATGCAGAACACAGGAGCGTATCTATAAATTGATCCTCGTCTATAAGAAGCCTTAGAAATCCTTTTAGCTGCTCCAAAAATGTCAATATCTTTTACAAATACAAAGAAAACTTTTTTGTACCTGATATTGAATAATTTATTACACAGTGAAACACCGAAGCCCGGTTCAAACCTCAACAGCTTTCAAAGGCTTAAAGAGGGAATGAGGTCTACTAGACGAGATGAGGAATTAGGTAGATTGCCCTTCCTTTCCTCACCGAGGCAGAAAGCTGTGAAAGGAAAACATCGTCGTAATTGCAGTATAATGATAACCCCATGAATAATTCTTTTCGTAGCCTTCAATTAGTAATGACCAATATGAATTCTCAGGATCTCTCTTACCTCAGTAACTTTCGTAATATCACATCCATGAACGAAACTGAGACAAAGTGAACATTTTTCGTAGAAGTCTTCTCGGGTGGACAACCGGGTCAGTTCTTCGGTAAATACCGACGTTTCGGCGACGCCCTCTGTCGCCATCTTCAGGGAGGGAGGGAGTGAACATTTTTCTTCGTTTAATACCGAAGTACTAACAAATAACACTGCGTTCATTAAGTTATGGTCGCAGGAACTGTATGTATATTCAAGTCTCCTATTTACCTGGTTAATTTTAAAAATGTCTACCTAGGTCAGCAGTTGATAGAATTATCTGAAATGGAAAATTTCCAAATCCTACCTTGTCCTGCTGCCATATCTACATCTACATCAATACCCTACAAGCCGCCTTTCGGCGTGTGGCAGGGGGGAAATATCTTGACGAATGAATTATTTTTCCCCTGTACATGATAGAGAAAAATGTGTGTTTCATTTACTTTAATCATGATCTTGTTGATTGCTGTGTTGATAAAGAAGCTACTGAGGTGTGAGTGCTAATTGATTGAGGCTTCTCCTTGTGGAACGATACCGAAAATGTTATTCGTAGTCATTGTCACTTACGTAGACTCGTTGCGCTTATATAATTCTGGCTCGGTGAGGAAAGCGAGGCAAACGACCTCAATCCTAAGTAAGCCTCATTCCCATCTCCTACCTGTTGGCAGCTAATGGTAGAGGGGATGAGGTCCCAACCGGCCTTTTAGCTGAGTGCTTTACATGTTTCGTAGTATTCAACGACACCCATTGAAAATGTTTCTTCCTCTATCCCTGCTACTGGATTTACGCGACCAACGGGTAGCTTCGAGTCCGTCTCTTACGTTCGGAAGACCTCCGTCGAAATCTTCCCTTTTTCAATCGGAGCTCTTTCATTTCTTTTTCTCCATTCGCTGTCGCATTCAGACCTCACGCGCGGCCCCGCAATACACTGTGCGTGGGATCGCGTGCGTCCGTGGGCGCCCAAAGACGGTGGGAGGACAAATGCGTGGGCAGATTAAGGGGGAGAACGAGGACGTGTCCGGCGAGGGCCGTTTGTTTATGCGATTCTTTCATCGGTGGTGACTCTGTTTAGTTTCTTTATTTGTTTTCCTCGCTTTTTAATCGGCTGTTGGTGCTCCAGCCTTAATTGGTATTTTGACTCCTTCCTCTGCATGGGGTTGTTCCTTGATAAAGAGGAAGGTCGTGAAATTGTTTCCATTTCGATTCCACTTACTGATGCTTAATGATACAATAGTCCTGATACCAAATCTTGATGTATGGAATATTTTCCAGTTATCTTTAGGAGCAGGATAAGGAAAATGTACGTTTCATTTACTTTTATCTCAGTTTTGTTCGTGTGATGATATGAAAGCTACTGAGGTATGAGTGATTTTTAAGAATGGCATCGATTAAGGTCTTTCCTTTTAAGATGCTACCAAAATTATTAATCCTAGAGTTATTCACTCACGTGGACTTGTTCCGCGGTTCGGTAAAGAAAGGAAGTCCAAACTACCTCGTTCCTCATCTTCCCAAGTAAGCCTCATTGACTGATAACGGCAGAGGGAATGAGGTCCTAACCGGCCTTCGGGCTGAATACTTTATAGACATTGATTGAATTCACTGTCTCTTACTCTTCGGTCCTAAATTTTATCCCATGTCTTTCTGTCTTCGTTAGATATGTTTTCCGGGTTTTATGTTTCATTCGTGAAATAAGTATTCGTGTTGGTGGGTGTTTTGGGATTTTAAATGGCTTCATTATCAGTGTTGTAACGTTTCAGTAATTCTTTGGAATGCTACTTGTTTAAGTAGAGAAATACTTATTTATCATTAATTGACTTTTTGTTTTAGTACCCTTTGAAAGGTAATCTTAGTAAAATCCAAATTCTGTGAGATTTTGCGTAGCGAAAGTCAATTTCATTGCGATATATTTCTTTGATATTTTACTCGAGTAATGGATTCACCACGGAATTGCTTTATGATGCCCAATTCAATATATATTCAATGGCATATTCTTATTAAAGGATTATTGTGCAGTATCTCTGCTCAGCGCACTTCTTACTTAACCGTACATCCGACCTGAACGGCTGACCTTTCTCTTTAGCCATTGTACGTGTTATGGTTATCATTAATCAAAAAAGACGATCCGTGTTTATATTAAGATTTATTGGAAAATATGGGCGCGTAACGGCACTTCTGAGAGAGCGCGGTTTTTAGGAATTTCTCTAAATTATATACTCATGCTGCATTCCAGGGCGTATAAGGTCATATTTTCTCGCTGTTTATCACGTTTGACGCCTCATTACTTCACGCGGTCATTCAAACAAACTAAGATCAGTGCGTAATTATGCTCTAATTGTTGTTACTCCTCACAGTGAACGGTATCTCGAATGCAGACCTCCGCACCCTTTTAAAAATCGTGGTAATCGCTTAACAGCATCGTATGTTTCTTCATCACCAAACAAAACAGCATTTAGCCCACATTCTTTTCTTCTCGTTTAAACTCGTTTAAATTCGTTAAAATTCAATTCTCGTTGAACTCGCTTTCGTTCTTCGCTGTATTAAATGACACTCGATTTAATGCGTATTATTCTTATATGAGTTACTTTTGCCATTCTCTAATTTAAATACTTTATTTTAAGTAAGTAACGAATTGGAAAACACGAATGAATTTATCTTATGAAATGCATTAACGTTGCGAAGAATTACGAAGGTCGACGAAAATAAAAAGCAAAGATATTTACATTTTATTCATTCATTTATTTATGTCATTTAGCTATGTCATATTGATCGGCATTTACTCTTATTTAGTTCTTCTAGCGAAACAAGATCGACAGAAAATAATTTAGCTGGAAAATGCTATTTTCATTCGTTATTTCTGTTATGATGACATTTTCGAAGAATGACGAAATAGCACTGAATTTAATTTGGAAAATAGTTAAAGCTTCTGTTGGTGCCTAAAAAGTGTTGAGTTTGTGTATTAGAAAAGGTATAGCAAAAGGTAGAAGAAAGGTTTTGCTAAGAATTGCTAGGATAAACCAGTAAGCGTCACTCAGATGCTTCAGAACGCAGGAAGGGGATATTTAGAGGACGAAATGTTTAATTAAATGTTAAATATATGTAATAAATTAAGAAAAAGTACATTCTTAGAAGATGTATCCAATGTAATGCGTCTTCCCTGTTCTGTGTGCGGATCTAAAATTGCAAGAAAACTCAGGAAAATGGCTGCTAGGACTGGCCTATTCGAGAATTCATTTTCCCGGTAACGATACGCGGAAGTAATCGATTAGGGAAGTAGAGTCTTGGAGCATGCACCCCCTGCCACACTCCGGAAGACAGCTTGCAGGGTACGCATGCAGATGTGGAAACCTTAGATAGCCTTGGAAGAGGATAAGGTTAACTGTTCTGAGAATCTGTTCGGTTTAGGTGCTTTATAAAAGAGCTATTAGGATATCATTTTATTTTAAGAAATCCATTCTTTTATTCTGACCTAATAAAAACCTGTTCAAAATTTGAGTTGTTTGAAGAGTGAAAACATGAAAAATCAACTCGTGAAGTTTAGGCCAAACGACTAAATACGATCCGGCAACTTAGAGGCATTACTCGTACATTCAGTCGTTCCAACGTCAGTTTGACAACCAACCAACGGTGACACCTATCGATATGAAGTGGCAACCTCCCTGCACGTTGCAGTTTCCAATGATTCGGCCAAGGCATTTGCATATTGGCAAAACGAGAAAGAGGTCGGCTTCCCAACTTGCGCAACTTTAGATGCGAATCCAAAACCTTTGGTCCCCGGAATGCTTTTTATATGTGTGAGAAGCGAAAATCCCTCTGGGAATAATAAAACTCCGATGCGTTCATAGTCATTTCTGCATCCGTGACGGGTCACCCGAACAGTGGAAAACATCCACTCGAGCCTCACCCCGTGTGTGTGACGTCATCATCGCGTCATTCAGATTCTTGAGCCGCGAATCCCGAATAAAAAAAGAAAGGAATGTCGCGGAATGTTCCAGTGTTCTCGGAGTGGGTGGGCTTTTTATTCTTCTTTATCAACCTTTGCCAAGTCCACGCAATTCCCAGAAGTGCCCACCTTCAGTTGGGAAATCGTTGTTCTGAATCTCAGCCCCTCATGGATTTATATTCGCGCCTTGGCTAATATATAATTGGGAATTGAGAAATTGAGATCGGGAAAAATATTACAATGGAAATTTCTGTTGATACGAATATGTATTTTGCTTTGTTTGAATTATCAGAGAAGCAAGCCTTAAGTTGAATATACGGGCCATATTTATTTATTATTTGTATGATCTTTAGAGGAAGAACGTGAAGTGGTTCTTCTTTCCAGTATAAAATGGTGTGTTTATCAAATATGTACGGCAGTAAGTAGGAATAATGTGGGTTTTATCGTAGGTTATGTACAACATTGCCATGTTAGGAAGTCGTGTAAAACATATCAGGTGCCAGATTTACCCGTAGACCGTTCCATATCTTTTACGCAATTAGTCTCTGCGACTCCAGACCTTCGTCGAAGTAAGATATTGTTCTTTCTTATCATTTATTTTTTAAAAAGCAACCGCTCTTCTCACCCCGTGGGATAAAGAGGCCGTTGATAATGTTAATCAGAGGATTTCCAAATTACATTCCACAGAAAAATGATACAATACTACTATTAAATCCGAAACAGTAAGTTGCCATGTTAACTATTATATTTTTGGTATCGTCATAAGAACATGTACTATGATTGCCTCAATTACATGGCAGACTTTTCTGGAAAATTCACTATGAATGTGTATTCATTTGTTCTCAGATGTCATACAAATCTCATCAATTGCATGATCATTTACTTTTTACCTTGTTACATTAAACAGGAATGGCAAATCCATTAATTGACTGGGCTCCAGTACTAACCGTGATCTCGACAGCTAGTCCTTGGCCCTTCTTAGCAGTTGTGTAACGGGTTTATGTTTTTGTTATTGAAGGCGTTTGCAGTCTGATGACTTGTGTTTGTAAAATCAATTTATACCAGCTTCAATTACTTGGCGAAGTAAAATCCCTAAGAATGTTGGAAAGACATGGAAAAGTGGCCATTCAAGGACTTATTGAAATCAGTAATTCTATCTGCTGAGATTTTTATTATCGTGGTACAAGCATGGAAGCGCGCTTTCACATCATACCATTAAAATATATGTATGAAATTGAAGGTGACATTATTTTTCAAGGTGAATTGATATCGCACATTAAATCCTATGACCAGAACTTAGAATTTTTATTTTGATTATTATTTGAATTTCATATCAGTTGAATCTTTTGCTGATAACTTATTCATCGACATATTATTACGTAAATCACGACAGCACACCTGAAAGGCGTCTTATTTTACAGAAATCCGTTGTCAGTCATCCAATATATTACAGCCTCTAGAGGTTTCCCATTAAATAACGGTTGTCTATGCATAAGCGGAATTGATGATTAAATGGCAAATAGAATTATGTATTTTATTTTTTAGTATTATTATATTTCGATTTCTAAATTCCTATACTGTTTTCGGAAAGGGAAAGCTATTCTTTAGGCAACAAATTATATTCCTTTATTCCTTCATAAACTCATCAATTCGGTAGTAGACTAAGGCTCTATCTTCAAGTAATTGATGCAGCAATTAATGAATTTTGGTATAATTAACAGTCAGATGCATAAAATACTTATATTTCGCGATAAATGATCCCAAATATTACCCATTTATTATTTTACGTTATTACTTACCGTTTAAGCCAAATATTTACAATTTTCTCTACAGAATTTCTGTTTTAGATGTTAGTATCGTACATATACGTGGTGTGTGAGATTTAAATATTGTGGATTAATGAAACTTTGATAATATTTGTTACTTGTTATTTCTCTTGATAACATTTGTAACTACGCCATTCCATTGAAATTGATGTCAGTATTGATATTTGTATTGATTCATTCCAAGAGTAAAATAAATGTTAGTGTACTATTTCTGCTCTCATTTACAACATTTGCTTAGTCTAATTATCGTGTTTGTATTTGTCATTCCGTCAAATATTTGTGTTTCCTTTAAAGCAGACTGGCAACCGGAAGTGGCGCAATACTCCATTTATTATCTCCTGTTTTCCTTCTCGATCCATCTTATTTTCTTCTTCCTTCTTGCACAAAGAATGAATTTATCATTTCTAAACGAGTTTTTGATATACTTCTAACGGAAATAGATTATTTCCTTTGTCAAATGGATGGCGATCATATTCAAAGCAGGTTCCGAGAAAATTAACCATCTTTTTTTTTTGAAACGTTTGGTGATACCTAGTAAACAGCTGTTTGTTTTTTGTCTAAGCCTTATTTTCAATATCTTCTAGAAATATTAAATAGTATTATCGCGGGAATTCGGACGAATTAACATTTTAATGCCTATGCTCTTTACTTGCCTTTTGGATTTATCCATATAAAATGGACAAAATGGGAGTCTAAAATCAAATTCTTAGTTAAAATCTTGATGGTTACAATGCTGCGATCAATACCATCATTTCATTTGTAATGTTTCTTTGAATATCTGTCGAAAATCATGATGTTTTGAAACACTATATCCTGTCGTCCATTTTGCTTGTATTAGTCATTATTTGTTTTATGAAAAAATCCTGTAAGGAGTTCTGGTTTATACATTGGTCATACTAACATCCTTTACGTCGTTACGTAATTGAACTTCAGAGAGTCACAAGAATATAATATTGAATCTGATTGAATCATTTAGCGTTGTTTTGAATAAAACAGTCATTCTATTGTCGTATCAGATGCTTGCTCTCTTTAGCACGTTCAACGCTGAGCGACGACAATCGTCGTCCACGCTCCGTATTCTTTTCAAAGGCCTTCTTCGAGTAGCGCCGTCTCCAAGCGCTTCCATTTCTCTTTTCAGTCATTCGTAAGACTATTCCAGTAGAGAGTTTCGTATTTTTAATTTTATAAACTTTTTTTTCGACGATCGTCGTCCAAATTTAAATATTAAAAGTTGAAGTAAAAAAAATGTTTTTCTATTTTTCTTTGGTCAATTCATGATTAGGAATACAAATATAATCTATAACCATAAAAATAAATTTCAGTCACCGGCAAAAATTGAAAATTTACCCTCGGTGTTGAAAGTGTTAAAGCAGGAGCACTCTCTTGAAATAATATCTATTTTTTGTTGTTTACAATGTACGGCTGATAATTTGCGTCAATTTCGTTGGGATCGATTGTTTCATAATTCAGTTTATTTTCACCTTGACTAACCGCTATTTGTGAATTTTTTGGATGGATATTTTCCGGAGGCAGCGAATTTCAACCGCGTCGGCTTTAGCAGTTTCCCGACAAATTTCTCGCTCGAGGCTGCGACTGAATTAATAATTTTCTCGGTAATGATAATTCTCCCCTCCGTAAAACAGGGCCCCGCTCCTATTTAACGCGTCTCGTTTGATTGATCGATTGCCTTTGAGGTCGTGTTTGGTTTGCTGACGGCCATTAAGAGTGATGAATCGCTCTTTTACGAGTCGTGAAAAATCTGTCCCGGCAGTTGTTTTGGCGCCGCGAGGTAAGGGCTATCGACGGTTAGACTTCGAAGGGAAGATGCCGCACCATTATCGGAATTGCTTTTCGAAAAGAATACGTTTTATTAATGACCACTTTAGGGCGGCTGTTTGTGTGTAATGGGATTGAATTTCCGGGGTCTTCTTTCTTAGTCCCGTGGATCAATCAGACGATTCAAATCGTTTCTACGTAAATACCCTGCAAGCCGCCTTTCGGCGCACACAATTCCATAATAGATTATTTTCGTATATCTTTCGCTGGCGGAAAAATGAATCCTTCAATCGAATCCTCCTACAATCTATTTCCTTGATCTTTCCCGCAGTATCAGAACGGCTTATGTAACATGGAGGACGCATTACATCACCTGTGAACGTGCTTCTTCTGAATTTATCCAGTAAGGAAAAGGGTTCTTAGGTGACTTGCCACAATAAGACTTGCACCTAGGAAAATTCCCAAGGAGAAATGGGCATGAAAAAAGTCTGACGGAACCGGGACTCGAACACAGGTCTCCCAATTGCCGGTCGGCTGCTCTATCCATTGAGCTATTCCACCAGAACATTTCTCCACGTTGTGTTGCTGTCGTACAAAGTCTTCCAAATGGCATGGATTTTCATGTCCGTTTCTCCTTGGGACCTATCCGGTAAAGTATTCCTTTGTATAAATCTTCTATTGCTTTGTTAAAAAAAACAATATATGCAAAGTAATTGTTAGAAAATTCGTATTTAATTTAATCTCCTTGTCATGTCACAGTGAAATTGCTGTTTAGAAAGTCATCAATTGGGGACGATCGCAATCTTTGGATCCCGCAAAGGCATCCCTCAATATTGGCTTTCACCGAGCATGTTACCATGGTGATAGTCATCAAACACATCTTTCCAAAAAGTATAAATAAGTACATTCGATATTTTAATTTATACGAGTTTCAGAATTAGATTTAGATTTATACCCCGCGAGCCAACAGTGGCCTATTGCAGGGGGCGTATTAACACCTTGCCTAATCTACCCTATTAGCATCTCTGAAGCTATGCGGAAAGAACGACTACAGATAACTATCTTATTGATTGGTTCCTTGGAATAAAGTTCTAAGGATCCCGAGTCCATAAGATTCCTCATATTTGTATAACCAGCCGCAATGGCGGAGGGGTTATCATGCTAGCGCGCCAACCCCAAGGTTCAGGGTTCGAGTCCCGGCTAGTCGGATTTTTCTTGTTTGGGAATAGTCCTGTGTATATTGCCACTTTTAATGTCTATTCTATAATAGGAACAGGAAAATATAAAACAAATAAAAAATAAAATGCATCTCCTAGGAGATGGTACAGGGTTGGTTTCCTGACGCTGACCATTTCAGTATTCATTACCTGAAGCGCAAGTACTATTTAAAATGGAATTAGGCGGAGTAGTACATATTAGGTGTGGGGTCCCATTTCAAATCTCGCTCAGGTAATTCCCTAATCGCCTCTTTCGCGGGGGAAACGCCTCCCATCTTAGCCACGGACTTCGTCGGCGACCCCTTTACGCCCTAATCGTCCTTCCGTGCTTCGCCGTTGCATGCGGCGCTCACGCAACGCGCGGATTCCTTAAACGCCTCTCGGAGACCGTTTCCGCGGTGGTTTCTCTCATAAGCGTTACCCTTTCCCGGAAATGGGAGCGCGTCTTTGCGAAGCGTGACACAGATGCATCAGTTAAAGGACGGAGGTCACTCCGTGAACGAGTTGCTGCTTTGGACGTGAGCGAAGTTGGAACTGAGAGTGCCCGGCTCAAAAGGTTCAGTAATCGAGGGAAATAAAAAGTGCTATTGCCCCGAGATTCCCCGTTCTTCTGCGTAACCTGCATTCAAATCATCCAGGGTCACTTTATGGCGTAGGATTGCTTCACGTGTAATTAAGAGTAGACAGTTTCTTCTCTAACAAACGTGATTTTTCAAGCACACGGAGTAATTTTTACAAACTCAACTTTTTTAAAGATTGGATGTTTATTCCAGAATGAATGCATGTTATCACCATTGAACTGTAAAACGCGATTGTAGAAGACGGATCCATTACGCAATTCCTTGTAATTTAATCGACTGTACATACGAGACATGTTTATTGATAATGAGGTCATTCAAAGCTTACGATGAGGTGGTAAGTGTAATTATCTCAAGAATTACATGGGCGAAATAATGAAAGTTACTTGTAGCCAGGGTTCCCTCTAAGCTAACAAAATTTTCTTTTTAAACCGTAATTAATGTAAAACGCCATTTTGTATTTACCGGCAAAAATTGCTGGGTTGTCTTGTGAAGTGTGAAGTTGAAATAAATTTGAACGCTTTTGGTAACTTTTGTTTTCCCTTCAAACCTCTCCAAATTCAAATTGGCGCGCTTTGTCTCGGTGGCAACGGCCGTAATGTTGACTTGTTTATAGAGAATTAAAAATATGTCACATTAGCTAGTTAGGAGGTCGGGCGCTTGTGCATTGGAATCGGAATAAACCCACACAGTTTAATTCAGGAAGACCTTTAAATGAGTTCATATTAGTACCTTTACTTATTGTTATATTTAGGTATATGCGTTAGAAAATACGACTGAATACTTCATATCAGAAGTTATGCTTGTTCTTCCTGATCTTTATCTACTGTCTGTTTATTTTCGTTGGCAACTATCCCTTTGCTAAATAAAATTGTTTTCAGGTTGGATTTGAGGCGTTAAATAAGATTTCCTCTTCTTGGAAAGCAAAATTATCTTTATTTGGGATTGGAACGAACAAGATTACTTAATTTTATTAATTTTACTACCTTTATTTGGTTATTAATCGTTAGCATTGTGATTCTGTATTTCTTGATTTCCAAGGTGATTTTGGCTCTTGAAAGTTCAAGACACAATTGAAAATAACCTTAATTCTCTTTCTTTTTCATTTACGGTCGCCTGTGGATGTTTGTCACTAATGGTCTCACTTAGTCACGACTGAATAAAAGAATAAAATGGGTCACTTTATTGCCATCATATAAATTGCCCTTGCCCGTGGATGACTCCATCTCCTTGAATAGTTGATGGTGCAGGTTATTGCTGACCTTTTCAATCCATTGATTAAAGGATCGGTTTTAGAAACTCAGTCGCGTGTTAACGACTCTCTTTGGTGAAATTAAAATGGATTTTTCCGTTCTGTGAAAGAGTAATTTTAAAATATTTGATAATAACTACTGTAGCAGAAAGCAATTTTCGTTGATTTAAATCATTTCAATTTTCGCAGAAGTATTCTTGAGATCTGTAACGAACCAAAACATTTCTGCATAAACATGTGGATATTATGTAATTTATAAGTAGTAGCGAATTTAACTTAACTCATTTCCGCCAGAAGGGCGGGCATAATTGAAAAATATCGCTTTTATGACAGAAGGTTTAACTGATTGAGTAAAGTTTATTTTGGTCATCCTGTGAATAAAAGCCATTTCACATAATTGTCAATCATTTTCCACGATACTTGATAACAACCATTCGATATCGAATGTTAATGAGCTAACTTACGTATATTGTTTCTATTTGTGGGAGAATGGTTTTCATGTTCAGCAATATATACTATGTACACATAACAATATAATAAGTTATGAAATTGGCTTAAAATATTTACATAATAAATTTTGTAGTGATACTAATATTGAAATGCCTTCACAAATCTCGTTCGAATACTAACATCATGATGGTTGGTTGGTCATATACTTGGTTGTTTCTTGTGAGTTCTTTTTGGGGAAGAGATAAGATTCTCTTCAACGGATGTTCGGGTACTTAATCTCAGTCTCGTGGTCCATTTGTTACTGAAAATACCCAGAATGGGTTCCAAAGCCTCATATGACGAAAAGAGCGTTTCTCATCAGCAGCAGTTAGGAAAATTTCCAACCCTTAATACAAGCGAAACCGTTACGAATGCAGGCGTGAATGACTTGGATACTTTCAACGATGTTGTACATCAAAATGCCATATGTAATCATACTTTTTATTCCAGAATTTCTCGATTATTCCACGATCATGCTAACGTAGATTCGATTATTTCTTGGTTAGTTAAATCTGGCAACTAATAGCCGACAATCTTCTAAAAATTAGGCAGACCTGGTATGCCTTTAATCCGTCCAACGTCGTGAAGGCAATGTAAATCTAAATGCCCCGTGTATTTTTTAAGGTATAACAGCGCTAACTGTTGCAACTTTTGCGTAGAAAAAGAAAGTTAGCCTGAACTGATTTAAAAATTTTTTAGCATACTGTAAAAGTAATTCCGGGCAGCATGGTGCGATTTAATCCAAGTAAAATAGTATCATAATCAATGGAAAAATAAGGAAGTGAAGAATTAGTTATGGTTTTCGTTGAACCGAGGGCCACCTCTAAAGGAACACAATCTTTCTTGTTATCAAAATCTGCACCATTTCATCCAATTTTCAACAATATAATTTCCTCTCACTTCTAACTATAATTCTCGGATAGTCAGCGTCTGAGTGTGAAGGCGTCTTTCGGACATCTCCCTGTCCATCTTTGGGTCTGAAGGATCTCCTTTCTATTGCCACACCGCTCGAGATCGTTTTTAAAAACCGAACGGAATCGACTTTCTACTTCCATGCGCCTAAGAATTCCTTGGCGGGACGAAACCTCTGCATCCCACACGTTTTCTTCTTCCCTAATATGCGCTCAGTCTATATCAGTGTCTTCGGATGGACTTTCCCCGTCTCTCACTGCATCAACAAGTGCACGCGTCCTAATTATCGCACGGGTCGCCCACTCACCTCCTGCTTCCCTCGTCCATATTCGTCCCACCGAAATAGGCGGAGGCCCTGTAGAAAGACCTTCTGGTCCTCGTGGGAAGGACCAACGCCCCAACTCACAACAAGGGCTCCTCCGTAGGGCGTCTCTTAAGGACGTTCGCGGCCCACTCCATCTATAAGGTTATCCTCCCACGCGCCATCCTCACCAGGTGAGCGGTGGAAGAATTTAAAAAAGCCGTTTTTTTATTTTTAAAGGGACGTCCATATGTCCAACGAAATGCTCCTTCTCCGGCTAACCACTTTTATCCCATCCTCCACCCTCGTGCATCTTCCGTGCACGTGTAACTTACTACTGTTTGTTTTCGGTCGATGTTTTTGGTCGTGCTTTTCTATAAGTTCCCTTTGCCTTTACGGCTTTTAAATTCAAGGTGTGGGAAGATCTTCCCGTCCGGAGTTCAATGCTCCAGGGTCTTGTCACGTCCGCCGAATTAGCGTGAAGTTCCGGATTTCCTCCGGAAAAGCGTGATCTTCCCTGCCGACTGGAGGTGAGATATACACGTTGAAACACGCTGAATTTGCTTGCATTAGAAATTTCAGTCACAAGATGCAGTCTTAGTCGACCTTGAAATGGGAAATAGCGTCTGCGTTTGGATAACTCGTGTGTTCTTGGAGGTCTACATGGGCTGGCTTAAGGGCCCAAGCCCGGCTCGGACTGATCGGCCTGGGTAACGCCGGCAGTCTATTGCGCTCGGGCCCGAGTATGGCGTGGGAAGGAAATAAATCTTCGTTCTCAAACAGCGTTATAGGCCTTTTAAAGTTGCCACGCACTGCTTGGACAATATGCAGAGACATCTTAGTTCTATAATATTTATGACCAGAGAAGGTGGTGATCAGCAACACGAAACATCAAGGAAGTAAAAGGAATGTCTAATTTAGATTGTAAATAAAATTAGCGTTTAAAAAATGTTCCGTTTGTTTATAGAAATCGCTGGCATATATAACTTTGTGTTGTTTCTACTGCAGCTTCGACGTTTCTAAAGAGGTCTTGGCATTACTAAAGGATTTACAGTGGTAAAATAAATGTATCTATTCGTAAATACATCCTGGCGTCAGATTCCGGAACAATTTAGAAAAGTTAGGGCTCGGGAGAGCGAATATTTCTTACTATGTATGTTCGGGCTCAATTATGAGCAGACCGGGCCTAGACCAAAAATTTCGGCCCACACAGATCTCTCATATACTAATATGGGCCCTTGAGTACCCGTGTCCCAAGAGAGTACTGGACGCATATTAAGGGTTCGATGAATAATACGCATGTAAGTGTACTATCTATTGAAGTATTCCAAAATTAGTTTTGTTTTCAATATATCTAGGTCATAGTAACACTCTGTTAGCCACTCCTTTCTATAGATGCCCAGAATTAATTTAAACATTTATTTCCTTTCATAATGAATGTGTGGTGCGGAATACTCTACTACATGTATCAATCGTCGCTTTAGAAGAAGTTTTCTCGAACGCCATCCGCCACCTAAAACTCGGCGCCCCGAGCGACCCTCTCTGTATGAAGGCTGTCGGATCTAATATGCAAAATAATATGGGGTGACATAATCGCTATTACACAACAAAGAAAATGCGTATTTTACCTTGAGTTCTCCACTTGCTAAACGTGGCTTAGAAAACTCTGCTTAGGAATAACTTGTTGCCTTTCACCCTCGATCTCATTGATGGATCCAAGGGAGGGGGGGGGTAGAGCTCCCCCCCTCGATGACCATGTAATACTAGTTATATGCCAGATTGTGACGAGGAGCTTGAATTAAAATCTGAGATGAACTTGTTTAACCATCACTTTCCGTTTATTGCAATTATCAAATCAGAATGGTACGATATTTTATTGTAATTGGAGATGGGTTGATGACGAAGTTGTTTTAAATGCCCTTACCTGGGTAGTTTTTTGATCCTACCCAATTTACTCACCTTGGGTGTTATCCTTTACTTAATGAAATTTATTGTATCCCCAATTTTTCTTCGGTTAAACTAAGAAAATTCATTCTTTCATTAAATAGTTACAATACGGTAAACTATTCAGCTAAGACTGTATAACAAAGTATCAGAACACAAGGAGGCTAATTCCCAAGGAGAAACGGACATGAAAAAAGTCTGACAGAACCGGGACTCTAACCCAGGTCTTCCAGTTAGCCGGTCAGTTGTTCTATTTATTGAGCTATTCCACCAGAAAATTTCTCCATGCCGTTTGGGAGACTTTGTAGGTATAGAGCGCGTGAGTAAGTACCGTATATTTTCAATATTGAAACGATATTTACCCTATATGATGCGATTATTAAAGATTTATATTAAAAAATAACGTATTTCCTTGTGAGGAAGTTGGAACATTACTCCCAGACCTGAGGTGATTGTCTGATTTCTCGACTGCATTCCGGACTTAAAGGCATGAAAATCTTTCAGCTTATCATTGACAGACGATTTTACTGTGTATAGTTTTTCAAAAGTATCTTTTTTAAAGTAAGAAATTCGTAGCATTTTATGTCAAACATTTTCGGAGGTCTTACAAATGACTCCTACGGGTATTCTGGTTTCCTGAAATCTTTTTTTCCCTCGTGGACCTGCTTTCGCCCAGTTGAATAGGTTAGCTAGGCATTGCTTTGAGTAAGCCTAATTGCTGCATTACCTTGTCATTGAATCCGCTTGTACGTAGGAATTCCTGGAAGTCGTCGGCATGCCGCTATGAATGAACAGGTCGGACAGTTCTAGGCTCACGTTACTTGACCAGGAAGCAATTAGTGTTCCCGGAAAGATTCCATATTGACCCCTAAAAGGGACACGTTTACTTTTTCCCTTTGAGTATTCATAACTTAACTTCCTTCACCAGTTTCCCTTCCGTCGCCTTCACAACTCGGCTGACGCTGCACTTATGTCACCGGCTGTTAGTACCAAATTAAAAACTCGTTCCCCGCGATCGCTCTCTTATTTCCCTCTCTCGCCGCGGGTCGCTAGTCTTTTGTTCTCGCAATATTTGCCCGCTTTCAAAAAAGTGTTTGCTGTCCCAAGTCCGAGCGTCCGCCGGAGAATGGACTCGCAGTCTTTGGTGATGGAAGGGGAATATTTACGTGGGTGGACGTGCCATTCCAGTCGTGGACGTGACGCAACGTGCGGCGTCTAAGGAAGGATTATGCGAAAAACGTGATTACGAGAAGAGTCGTAAAAGTTCGTCTGCGCAGCGGGGATCGATCCTGCCGCCGCGTTTCTAACCCTCTCTGTAGGGGGTGCGGCAATTTGCGGAAATGAGTAATTTGTGAAGCACAAGGATGATATTAATGCCTGCGCTTGTTTGCGGATTTGAGGAGACAATGTGGGTGGAGATGATTCGCAAAGTTATCAACTCTGAGAACCGGATGCCGAAATGAAAGCAAAAGAAGAAAAGCCTCGGTCTCTGCTAAATGAAGTTAATTAAATGCGAAATATATCTACACTTTGAAACATGTGAAAGGCGTCCATCAAATATAGACCTCATCTGTTATATGATTATATGCGTTACTTTCTTTAAAGTAATTGCCAATTAAATCTTCATCAAGTGCTGCTGTGCTTTTGATCCCTGTATCGTTCAAATTAAAAATTTGATATGCCACATTTTGTCTGGAATCGGTTTATTCATTCAGATATTTGAAAATGTCGGCTTTCGGAATTCTGTCCCATGCGAATGTAAGAAATTCGTGTCCTTATATTCTGTTGCGTCTTAATATAATTTTCCTTGCATTCGCTCCTTAATCCTGAAGGTACCGCGTTCCACAGTGGGCTAGAATCGAAAAAACTGGCCAAAATGGTTTTATTAGAGCGAGGGACGTGAAAATTCAGCATATTTATTCGAAAAGGATCGGATTTTGAGCTTCCGTGCTCAATGTTTCCGAATTTATATGCGTTACTAAAATACAGGGCGTCAAACTTGGCCATTTTTTATAGAAAGGTGTTCTCGGATTTTTCAACGGACGAATGAAAGATTAGGGGAAGTCTAATGTCTAGAGAATGTAAGTACCCTGCAAGCCTTCTTTCGACGTTTAGCAGGTGCATGCACTATCCGAACATAGCATTTTCATGGTGAGCGTCATTTTCGTTATGCTCATTATCACGTCTAAAAATTGTTTAAAGTTTCGGGTCAGCATATTCAGACGACTTGTCAAGTATATGCAAGACACGCAACTACTAAAGGGTTAAAGTTAAATACAACGCTATGTGTTGGTGATAATGCTCAATTACACTGGGCGAGTTTACTAGCTACCCGCTGGTGAATTTACTCGCTGCTAGTAAATTCGCTCCGTCTAATGACGTTTGCTAATGAACTCACTGTTCATTCTGCTCTTGTGAGTAAAGTTAGACGTTAATCGCTCACTTTCTGGACGAGTTTACTACATAGCTACTCGCTAGCGACTAAACTTGCCACCGGCGGAAGCGGGCCTTTAGCGCCTGTAATGCAGGCGGGCGCCGAATTTCTTTCGAAATTTTCTTTCAATGTACATATCTTATCCGTACGACAATAGTATTGGATGCCATTTCGGCTTTGCATACGGGCGATGTTTAGCCTACCGCCGGCTCTGGTCGTAGGCCATCTTGCGTAGTAGGCCATCTTTCCTTAGGGTTCTTGAGGGTTGAGGAGCTGAGGTTATTATCGACCTTATTGCTGAATGTTTGATAGACATGTTCAAGAGATTGCGGCAGCTAATAGGTCAATCTTGGGAACGTGCTGAATTTTGTACGCGCTAGCGTAAATATGTGTTTAATTTATGGCCATACATGATCATGCAATATGCTTATTTTTTTGGAAATCCAACCGTAGATTCAACTTTAGCTGCTCCCCCCATATTTGTAAGAGGAGAATGACTGTAGATGTCGGTGGTTGATTGAAAAGCGTGGTCTATGCAGCATTAGCGATGGCCACATCCGAAGCAAACAGCAATCGCTTCTGCCGCCAGACCTTCCCACTTTGGCGGCGATTAAGGAGCGGTCGATAGTGCACAGACCACCCACACGTGCGATTATCGTCATGGAAACGACGGGTGGTTGCATTAGCCAGCACGCTACAAATACCCTTCCAAGTGTCCGTGGAAATCCCCTCGTTTGCTGCCTCTTGAAATTCCAATCAATCCCATAAATTAATTTTATACTTGGTTCAGTTCCTATGTTACACCTTGCTTGCTGTTTTTAGGGATGGTCGAAATTTTGAGAACCGCTTGACCAGTTGTGAATAAGGAAGTCCGTTTTGGGTCAATTTATAGGTTCGCAAAATCATGAATGCAAAATCTTTACATACTTGATCAAGGTTACGTGTGGGAAGTTATTTTCATCGATAGTCGCATGTAAATGCAGATATACGTAACTAGCAGACCGCTAGTTACGTATTATTATATTATTGTCGGATCGGCCCAAAGTAGCAGGGTGGTCGCATAAATTTACGTCTATCGCAAATGTACTTTCTCTGAATTGATCAAGCAATCGCAGTCTAGCTTCTATCTCCTTTATTTCCAGGATTCACAACCTGCATCTGTAAGCATTTATGTAACACTTGCATCAGTGCAACGGAAGTGTTTTTGTCACTTTGGGCTGCAGTAGAATCGGATGTACCTCTTCATAATCGCGTCTTATTTTTTATGTTATTATTATTATAGAAAGTGAATTTCTTTAGCTTCTCTTTCATTAATTTCATCAAGTTAAAAGTAAAAAGTTATTTTACTTCAAAGTTTAGTGGAAAGATTTACTCTCAAAGTGTCATGGAAGTCTTAATAAAAGTAGAAGTTATGGTCATTTTAATAAGTTTCGACGTGGGTATGCAACATTGAATAACCTCAATATTTTATCTCAATTCCTATGTAATCAAAGCTTTGGGATGGCAGATATTTATCACCAATTAGTCACATTTACGACTTATCGTTAATGACGACTTATTTGTTTACTAAATTGATAAATTTCGTTACGTATTTTCCGATTCTCAATGTATTGACTACGGCGTTGGTTAATGTCTAAGCCACTTTCATTTCTGCGATTCAGTTGTTTATGGGATCATTACCTTATACTCTATGAACCACGTAATTCCCTTGTTTCAGCATTGTTTACCTCTTCTTTTATTTTCTCTTTGTCATCCCGTTGTTCTTCTAGCGTTCAGCAATTTTGCGCTTCACCAAGCGACGAACGATGTACGTTTCAGCTGACGTTCGCAGCCTGTTGAGCTTATTTTAATGGCATGGCGGAGAGGTTAAAAGGTCATCAAATCCCGCTCCCTAATTTCCCATTTTCGTTTGTCGATAAACATTTGCAAAGCGTGCGAGGTGTCCATCGATTTCACGGATAATAACTCGATTAATATCGAAGGGCCTTTTGCTTTCTATTATATCCTAGCGCATAGATTTGGAATGTTATTCGCGTATTTTTTCGCCTTGTCGCAACTCTTGGAATTCAAATCGTCATTTGATTAGCGGAGCGTATTTTATCGTGGGTTTTATGGAACGCATTCTGATGGCGATTTTCCGCTTTTTTAACTTTATGATAATTATGAAGTCAGTGTAGCGAGTGAACTTAATTAAGAACTGCGCAATTCGCGAAATATTAAAGTCAATATTTGCGATGTAGTTACCTCTCCAATGGTTGCATTCTTACTGTGGAATACTTTGCCTAATTATTGCTCGTTAACTCATTACCTTTGACATTTTTATTCCCTCGCAATTCTGTGCTATTTCTAATCACTGTTAGCCACTATTTTAATTTTATTTTATTTATGTATTTTAACGAAGATATTGTCTACGTTCGTCATGGGAGCACAGAAAGAATCCATGTACTGAAGAAAAAAATAGTTGAATTAAAAGGAACGGAAAAGAGTCGAATATAAATCATTATAAAGAAATGCCTCCTTGTTATAGAATCCGTTCCCAGAGCGTGATAAATGTATATCAGTCATATAAATGCTACACTTTTCACTTGATCTTCATGTCATAGCTTCCACCTGGAGCTTTTTTTATTAGAAAGTCGTGTGGAATCATCTGCCCGCTTTCGAATTGCCTTTATGTAAATAGTTCAGATAGAAATTGTACAAAGGAAAACGAATTTAGTCTCTAGGTAGACTCTGGGATAGTATTTTCCATTTTATTTTCCCTTAATTATATCTATGAGAGTGATAACATGATCTCTGGGTCTGTTAAAAGAAGTAAAGAAATGGTCGCTTTGAAAACGCATCATCTGGACCGGAGATATTTAGTCTGGAAATGTCTTCTGCTCAAAGATGTCATTAATAGGTCAATCTCGTCCACTCCCTAGGTCCCGTACTGCGTATTGTTTAACTTTTCCTTGACCACGTCAGGTTATTCACAAGAGGAAGGTGAAACAATGGAAGAGGCAGCAACCGATCAGGTATCCATCTTGCTCCTGCGAGTAACTTTTCTTGAATTACACTCTTGCATAGAAGTCGAGCGTCGAAATCTCTTAATTCCACCTTCTATTATGTGCGTGGATCCCGATTGCTTTCTTCCCCGTCTTTCACTGCCGCAGTATTCCCACATCCTCCTTTGCCCATTCCAACAGCTCCCCCGCACCTTTTCTACCTTTCGACTACCACTCCTTCGGCACCCACCGGCTCTTCGTCCCCTTGGCAACCGCAGTCTCATTCGAGTCCTTTGCGTCCCACTCTTTTCCTCTTTTAACGTCACAGAAACCGCCTCGCTGCATATTTATTACCTCCATTTCGATCCCCGGTTCCATTTACTCTCTCTCTACTGCCAATCGAAAACCCAACCCATTGCTCTTCTCAGACTCTCATTTCTTTTCCCCTTCTCCCACGCCCTTTCCCCTTTTGTCGATCATTAGCTGTCATGCCGGATGCGTTTTAAAATGGTCACGGCCTAACTCTTTCGCCACGGTGTGACCCACCGTCGGTTACGCCTGTATGTGCTCGATTTTCTCGCCTAAGGATAACGTATCAGAAGGATATTCTTAATAGCCCTTAATTTGCATGAAATGAAGCTATCCTTAATCGCTTAATATATAGCAAAGGGAGGTAATTTCTCGACAAGCATTTTGGTCCCCCTAACCTGTATGCAGGAATACTTCACGTCATACCTAACTTCCCTTAAGCATCCGAAGGTGTTAGAATAAATGATAAGGCGTTTAACTTAGAATATTGAGGTGTGCATCAAAACCCAGCGGTAAACAGGTTTAAGTTGGACTACCGCGTCAATGGTGGGAATACCTGTCCAGAAAGTGGGAGACCTGAGTCTCAGACATGTAGCTATTTTATCCTTGTGTTACACAAGTACATACATAAGTGTTATACCTTCGGTTGGTTCTTTTGCCCTAATATTCCTTCCATATTCAGTGCCGTTTCTTGGTAACTTACCCCACCCATTTTGCCATATAACATCTTTTACCTTTGTCTTCCGCTCTTTCTTTTCTCTTGCATTTTACCCTCAGTCACATTCTTCAGTAGTCCCTCGATATATGACTTATCCTTGTGTTCAATTTACATTAATCGTGGATATTATCGAAGGTTAGCATACCTCTAAGGTCGCCAACACATCTACCGACCGACTATTGTTCTTCCGTGATCGAAGGTGAAATTCGGCGAATGTGGCTTAATGGCGGCGAATGTGGCTTACATTCGCATTCTCTTGTCCACGAGTCGTTTTTTTTTACTTCACTAAATTTACGCGACTCTATGGTCATTTTCTTTGTTGAACAAGTATCATTAAGGAAAAAATTGTTTGCCAGCAATAATTCAAGTCATGCGGAGACAAGACTCGAGACTTCCATTATTATTAACTGTATTGTGACCTTATGTAATGTTTTTTATTTAATTTATTTACAAGTTCCCGCCGAAGTTAGACTGAAGTCTGGTTGCGTTTGTTATATAATTTCACCTTCTCGCCTCGCCTTCGGTCTCGCCAAAATATAATGATTATTGTGGAAAAATTGCGACAGATAGGACAGTCTGTATCAGATTATGTCGGTAGTAAAGACCTTCTTGGACTCCTTCGGAACGACTATCGAAGCTCATACATTTTCGCCGAAATTTCGAAACTGTATGATCGACAGGATTTTAAAGATGTCAGATTTTGGAAAGGATATCTTAGCAATTGATATTAAATATATAACTGTTAATTTCTTGACAATTTATTAATTTTCTATCAGTTTCTGATAAAATCGTATAAATTCCTGGTAAATTATCGATTTCTTGCGGAGAAATTTGCAACAACCTTTCCAGAATTGACGTCTCGTCCTCTGTACAACATTATCCTCTGTATCTCTATCCTTGTTCATCCTCTCCTCTCCCTCTTCATTACTCCATACCCCTCTCTGCTACTAATCTATTTGTCGATATCGCCAGTCGAATATTCTCCCCATCCGATGCTATTTCGTGTTTTTCCCCTTTCCCTTTGACCCTTTAATCGATCCGTGAGGTCGCGCCGGGGACAAATGAGAATCATTGCGATTCTGCTTAACACCGTTTCACTTATCGCCATCGAGGTAATCGCTTCAGCGCTCCTCTAGAAATCGAATTTCCGTTTCAAAATCGCCTTAGATTATCGCCTGTATCGAACGCCCGATTCTCTTTGCGTATAAGCTCCTGGGTTGTGCTCAAAATGACAATTTCACGTAGTTCTCTTTTGGGTTTCATCTATGACTAGCGGAATGTAATGTAGTTTCAAGTTTCGCGATAGTGTTTGACTTTACTGAGGGTGTCAGTAAATATGTTCTCGTATGGGATTTTTATCGATTTTTAATCATTTCCTATCGATTATGCTATTCTGTGGATTAATAGATATAACAATAAAGTTTGTGCAAATGTCGTGCAGAATTTCCTGTTTGAAGGAGATTAAATATCACATACATATACCAAAACTCAAATAATACTTAAGAACTGATAATCAATTTCTTTATTAATTAGTATTATTATTATTATTTATACGATTGCTTATTTATTATAATTGTTTTACGGTGTCTGTCGTGAACCAGGTTATTCCTTTAACCATTCATCACCACAGCACGCTTCCATGGAGACAGTGTTGCTCTGTGGAGGCATCGAACCGATTTTCACCGTTTGTCGAGGACACCGCTGATTTGATTTGCTTTCCAACCTGGATTTCCCGTCGGCCGCCACACCTAATGGAATTCCGTGTGCAATAGCGGTCTTCCTTGGATTATCGCATGTTAAATTGATTCGCTTTTGCACTCGTTTACCTGTTATCGATGTTTTTCAAAAATCCTTCAATTATAAATGCCGGAAAATTATGTTCATCGCTTTCTGTTATTAAGGTAATTTTGCATAATACCCATCTTCATTATCCGTTATTCAGACGTCAAAAGAAGTTGCAAAACTCATTAGTGGTTCCCCAATATCTTTTTAAAGCCCTCTATGAAATTGTATTTTGAATTTCGTCGCATTTCAAGGGAATTTTGGTAATGAATTTTATGCCGAAATTTTATTTGCGAAACTAGTTACATGAAATTATTTAAAAATTAAAATTTTGTGAAACGTGAAATCTCATTTACGCGCATAGTTAATGGTCTCCTTCAAAGCTTATCGCTGTTTTTTATCGGTGTCACTGATAATCATTGCTTGTACACCGTTTATTAGTTCGTCATTCCTCATTGGATTGTAGGTCTCCTTTGACGCCAACTTTATATAATAAATAATGAAACCCAATTCACTGAAAAAGCTTCAACTTTATGGAACCTCATAACTTAACAAAAATTTAGTAAATGTTCTTTTCATATTTTCTTTGGGATACTATATATAAGTGAAATGAGTATATTTTCGTTAGAAGTAATTGTTCAGTTTTGATTTATATTTGATTAGTCATCATGATACAGTTGTGAAATATTATTACTTTAACGGAAACAAGAGTCCTAAATTACATCCGTTTAAATGATTTGGACTATCAGAGACACAAAGGACGAACAGAACACCCTATTTGGTTAAAAAAATAGGGTTTGAAAAACACGGTTTGCCGGGACTCGAACCCGGAACCTCAGCGTTATAAAGCAGGCGTCTAAACATTCTGCCACCGAGGTCGACCAAATTAATTTGGTAAACCTGATACAGCGATAGAAATGCGTCAAATAATCTGATTAATGTAGAATCTTTTACCATTTCTTCTTGCCTAACGTCAGCGATAAGTTCTGGAGAATATTCCTCGTACCAGTGACATTCATACCTCTGATAATGACTTGGCGATCGTCCATAGTAATTTCCTTCATCTTTTCGACGTTATCATCGGTTGTCGATGTGCTGGGACGTCCAGGGAGCTCGTCATCTTCAGTGTCTTCACGACCATCTTGAAAACGTTTGTACCACTTGAAAACGCTCGTTTTATACATTGAACATCATTGAACCAAAAGCTACATTTGACATTTACAATGTGGTGCAGCACTTTATTCCATTTCTAACGCAGAATTTAATGCAAATTCTTTGTTCCGTTTTTTGCCGAAGTCAAAAATCGCCGATTACAGTTAAACACGTGTAACCTTTTTGACTGCCAACAATAGACTAAGCTTTCAAAATGGCTGCCCTTAACAATGTATGTTAGGGACATGTGTAACAATACACAGAAAAAATGTTGACAATTGGAAATATACAGCCCGTGAAATTAAAAAATTCCGCTTTTTTTATCACACCTCATATGTACATTAGGCAGTTCATCTTATCGAAATATTTTGAACTCCTACAGCTACGGACGTACGTGTTTTGTTAAGCAGGATCCGTAAGATATGCTGTCCATTTCGCTATCCTTCCTCTGACCCACCCACTGGACACATTCTTCTGATGACTGATGGGCCAATGGGCGAGGTCGACAGATATCGAAAAACAAACGAAAGCCGTATCCGGCAGTGGCAGCCCCATTCGACGGTTTAATTAATAAAACGCGAAACCCTTGTGGAAGACGCCCTTTTAAGACGATCAGTGGGCGAACTGAATTGGAAGTGCGGAAGGCGCGAAAGCGGATGATTCACCCACGCCCCTTCGCAGGAAATAGTTCTTTTATTTTCGGGATCCCTTTTCTTCCACTTCTTTCCGTTTCCAAGTATTTTTTCCGCCCTTAACGCCATCTCCCGCGGAGATATTCTCGTCCAACGGGTTCATTAAGCTCTCTTTCTCTCGGCTTTCGGCGTGTTTTTCTTGCGCTATTCTTGGAATAGAGCTGCGATTCAGCTGCGAGTGTTTATCATTTTTTCGCGTTGGCGAAGAGGCTTTCGGGACCGCGGATATCTTTTCGGCGAGATAGTCCCTTGGACATAGTGTGTATGTATTTTAAGTGTCTGAATCGGTCATTTCTGCGTTAACTTTTAATATTTAAAGGGAGTACTATTAAAGGGGTATTACCGTGTATTTTAGTGAATCCAACTCCGTGAGGATAACCGTAAAGAAGATCCAATTTATTTCGGTTTCATGGTTTTAAACCGGTTATAACGTAATTGACTATAATTCTAAAAATCGCACCTACTGCCACTAAACGGAGCACTACTAGCTCTCTTTTCTCAAGCATACGGAGTATATTTTCTTACGTAATCGATGTGATGAACCATAACTTGGTGGAACGCCATAGAGAAAGAAATAAAAATATTTACTTTGTAGTTTCCACACGGAATTTATTTCTTTCGCTATGGCGTTTCACCAATTTAGATCACATCGATTACATTTGCAGTGCCACTAAGGCAGTTTTAGCTAGATTATACCGGAATTAAAGTGTAAGGTTTAGTGTGTGGTCGCTCAGCATCTACAGCATATCACAAAAAATGTCTAGTGTCATGTACAGTTAGGTGCATGAAGAAGTTAAATCAGTGCGGGTAACATAAACATGTACATGTGTATTACTCACTAGAGGCAATACCGGAACTAAGCAAAATTCATGCGGAAACTACAAAGTATTTTTATTTTCCTATGTGATTTTTTGTTGTTAACTGTCTTGGAATATTTACCAACTTATAAAATGATTGATTATATTGCGTTTATAAGAATTATATTACTTTTTTTACGTCACCCACAAACATGAACTTGGATTAGGCCATCTTTGTCAAAAAATAAAGAACAGATTTTTTTTATAGAATATAAAGAATTCAGTATTCATATCCTGAAAAACAGGAATTTTCTTGAAAACTTCTCATAATATTTAACTCAAATTTACATGAAATATGTTCATATAGTTGCCCCTTAAGCGGAATCGTCCTGCTTTTAAACGAGTTGAATAGCGAATCCGGGGGTTCGTCGAGGCTATAAAAATTAAAGCACCGTTTAATAGTACTGTATTGCAGTTTGGAAAAGATAAACACGAATTTCCTTGCCAACTCGTCCAAATATAGATAAAGAGACGTAATTTATTTATCATTTTCATTACTTGAAAACAGCAGAATAAATATTATAAATAATTTATATTTTGAGAAATATATTGTGTTATGATGATCTTACGGGAGAATGTTTTTGTGCTTATGAGGACCAGATATATACGATAATAGATAATTTTTAAACTAAAAAGAAGTCCCGTCATGCTTGACGGCGGCGTTTACTAGTTAACTAATAAAAAATAATTAATTTTTTCTATTTATTCATAAATTTATACTTATTATTCTTTATTTTGTTATGATTTGGTTATTTATTTTATTTTGTGATGATTTATTTTGTAATGATATTATAGTATATATCGTAATGAATATCCTGTGTCATATGTATTTCTGTATTCATATACTACAAATAGTCTAATTATTTTCACCTGTTATATCTGTAGGAAATGTATTATCGAATATATTTACGTATATGTGGAGTAATTAGCGATGAATTGCCATTAATATTTTTCCTTTTTCTTTTCAGGTGAGTTTCATTCTGGACTAGAGGTTGAATCACTTGATGGCGATGTGGTATGTCTGCTATGCATTTTTTATCTGTAGTCTGAGGTAATCGACATTAAGTTGAGTGAATCATTGAAATTTCGTTACATTCCTTCGTCTCAAAGATCTTTTCCCAAATTATTATATATTCCATCCAATGTTACCCTCTGCTTGCTGTTGAAAATTTGGGGGCAATACCGTAACATCAGTGTGATTTTCTTCTTAGATAATTTGATATGTCGAAGGAGAGACTTTATAGTATCAATGTCGCCTTAATAAAGACTTTAATAATGACAATTAGTCATTTTTTCCTTCCTATCGATTCTGATAATCAAAAAGATGCCAATCGCATTATTTTTTGCATCGTTTATCATTATTTTATTAAGCTGCCACGAGATTTGACCGCGGCCTAAATTTGGAAATAAACAAATAAATTTAGTTTCATACTCCTGAATCCGTCTCGTGATTACTCTTTACGAGTCACATCCGCATGATCATAGAACGGTATAGAACGACTCGTCTCAATGCGTTCATCTTTTGTTTTCCGGAGATTTCGAGTCTCCGCTACGCAAACAAAGCGTCTGAAAGAAGCACTCTCCTCATTTCCTCTGTTATTCTGCGATACGGAAGGTCCGATTATCCTGAGGAGCTGCTTCAGATCGGCAGTGCTGTCCATTTGGCCATCTCAATTGGAAGAGTGCCGAGAAATCCTTGGAGGATTGGCAGTTCTCTTCTACGAATCATCGGTATGTTAATCATTTTCGTTCGCTGACTGAATTGTTTTCGCTACGCGTGGGATTCCGATCTGTATTTCAAGTTGCTATCGGAAAAATCGATGGTCTCGACCGTTAGCGTGTACACTAAAGTGTTGCCATCAGAACTGGTGCAGCTTATTTTCAAAGGCGGTGGAATGAAACAACTTTTACATTGATTACCCTTTCATGAAGGGCGTTGATTGGGGTTAACCATCTCGGATCCGCTGGGAATCTCCCGGAATTTGACAATAATTTCTAAAATATCCCGGATGGAGGTAATTTACTCCCGTTTTACTCAACTAGGATAGCTTTACAATTTGTTCAATAACTTTACGACTTTTGCATCTTATTTTCTTTAATTGCTCAACCCCAGCAGTTTTCCCTCGTAAGTCATGTTTCGTCTCGAGGTATCCGAAAATAATAATAATGCGACTTTCTTCGGGAGAGATTGTGACCATCAAGTTTCTACTTACATCTAACCCTTCGTTGTATGACATTTAAAAGAGATAGCTTGAAAATAGTTAATGGGGGAATGGGGTTAAATCACCAAAAATTATATTTCTGGGTGGAACTATTTCGATTGTGATCAAAATTAACATGTATACTGTTCATCAACCCTTAAGAGCGCAGTGGGATCTATACTTTGCAAAATCAGTAGGTTACAGGAAGTTCAGGAACAAGAGCCCCTTGAATGTATATTAACCTTCGCGACACAACATTGTAAATTTTATATGCTTTATTTTCAATATAAAATTATTTTATTAAAATTGCCAACTATATAAAATACGTATAATTAATTCTCAGATGCAAAAAATTACACATTTTTAACGTTATTCTAAAAGCTTTAAACTTAAATAAGAAAATACCGAAATTGTGTATGTAAAAATTAGCAATTGACAAAAATAAATTGCAAAATAAAAATCATTTTCTGGATAATTGAGCGTAACATTTGCATTGTGCAAACTTTCAAGGGATAAATAACTTCCGCAGTTTCTTGCACCTTTAAGGGTTAATGAAGAATATTATTCAGAATACTTATTCTGTGGAAAGTTAAACGATGTTTTAAATAATCTCCGGAATCACTTGTAATGGACAACTCCAGGAATCGACTCTTCGAGAGTTGGCAACCGTAGCGTTGGTCAGTAATGCCAAGTGGCCAAATTGTTCAGTTTCCGTTTAATGCCATTTCTCTCAGCTCCCCCTATATCTTATTTTCCATTTGTGTTAGTTTTTGTCAAAGGACAAATATCACTCAATTGGGATTATTGCTTCCACTTAGGACTGTGGCAATTGTAGTATATTTTTCATAATCCATAAGAGAACTTCCTGAAAATATTTCAAAAAAGTGTAAAATATAGTGTTGCCATGAATTGTTCACAGTTACATTTCGTTCCATAAGCAGTAAAACATACTGATGATCTTACTACATTCCTGATTTTAGCTTCAAAATAAAATCAATCCAAATTAGGTGTAAATTTAATCTATGATATTGTTCTCAACTTCTTTAGGTGAAAATTCTTAGCTTAATTATTTATGAAATTTATTAAATTAAGGGACTAATAATTAAATACATTATTAAGAATCGATTTCCCATTTTGCACGCCCTACTAGCGTCGTATCCTAGGTAACCAACGGTCGATTGTGAGTAGTGAGGGTAATTTAAGAATGGTTTAAAATTTGTGAAATAATGGTTGACTATATATAGATAGGCGCAAATAATTCATCAGTCGTATTTTCCTCAACGTCTTTTAAGATCACGGGCCTCAAGTTTGCGCAGTGCATTCCGGTGACCCGCTCGTGACTCCGAGTACCACAACATCTTTGTTCACTCCACACTGTTTATCTGTGACGGATTTCTGCTTTGACTCACTATCTCCTGGAGAGAGAGAGTAAGTAAACCTAGAAGTTCGAGAATCTTCTACCTACTTCCATTTAAATTCTCTCGGAAAAATTCTTTTAACCAAGGGAGGAATTTTCAGAAATGATTGAGAATTTTTCGTCTTAATTATTATAAGATTGGTGTTAATTACGTCCGTGACAACGGAAGTTGTCTCTTGATGATTTTTAAGCCCCTTTCCGGATTGGTCTTGTTTGGATTGTGGGGATGAGCTACATTATCTTAAATTATCAGCAAAGTTATACTACTTATTCTCATTCTCGATTTATGTGAGACTATCTTCGTTTCCTAGCTTCTTCAAGTATGTTTGCTCACCCCTGCACCATCCATTTCTTTCAATAATTTCCTGGATTTTACTGTTTATTACTTTTCGCTCCTTTCAAATAAATTTAGTGACGAACACGGGCTAGCTTTATCTTAGATTGACTATTTGTTGTCTACAAAAGAAATGTAATTAATAAAAATGTAGGAGATAATATGTGTTTCATGAAGGCTATGGCGTATCAATCTCTTTTTATTGATTGTAGCAGATGTACTCTCTTCTATCAGCTTAAATAACTATTGGTATTCAAACTTTTAACAAGTATATGATTAGTATGATTCTTACTGGTTCAAAAACGATCAGTGATCTAGCATTGGCTCTTAACACATTCTTTATTTTAAAAAATAGGAACAAACACTTGGACGCATTAGATTCACAGTCTTTATTGGCTGAAGAAATAAAAGAGGAACGTTATAAGGCAAAATTTGTCATCGTTAAGTCTGTTTTGGGTAAATTCAGATGTGCAAGAAAAATTTGTAGTCGATCCCGTGAGAATTCGGCTGCTCTTAGGTGTTCATTTAGTGCTAAAATGTACGTTTTGATAATTAATATTTGTATGGAACACAGCCGTTGAAGATGGAAATCAAAGGGCGTCTTTTTTCTGAGAAAGATCCTTTCTTGCTCATTGTAAATAAAAGAAATTAAAATATGACGGAATATTACCTCCTAAGTTGGCAGGGTAGTTAACGTGATATGTAATGTATAATGAGCAAAATGCAGGCGTAATCGATTCTTGGAGCCATTCGTCACATCTATAGATTTTCCTCGTTTTATTTTCGGGAATATTTTTACTGAAATTCGAGTATTTTCCTTTGCTAAGACCGCATTAATCAAAAAGGTTTCCATAAGACCGGTCTACCGAGTTTTTGGAAAAAAATCCTCGAACGATAGATGAGAGCGTTTGTTTGCTTTCGATCATTCTTTTTCTAGCCTATTGAGAGCGTCCCGCTTTATATGAGGTTAGCGCCACTTTATCTTCTATTATCTCCGTCTCCATTATCTATCTTCCTTTCCCATTTCCATCTGGATCATCCTCTTGGTCCGCATCTTTTCGCTCACATCTCTCGCGAAGAATTCGTCCAAGGTCAAAGAGAGAGGCGGCTTTTCTCTATCGATTGTCCCCTCTCTCCACAAGGCCGCTAGAGACGAGGCCTGGCCGATTCATTCCTCTCCAAATCCCTCTCTATTCGCCTCTCCTCCCATTCATCTTCCTCCCTTTCCCAATTTAGCGATCCTTTATACTAGTGTTTTATCGCTTTCGCTATGCCCCTATCCATCCAAAATTACCTTTTGTACCTTATTTGCTCGATGCATCCCACTTTTTCTTTGGTCCACCTTGAAAAAGAACGTGGGTGGAGAAATCAGCTGCAGTGTTATACTTAAAAGCCGCCGAGGTTAACTTTTCAACCGCCGGCGTCCGCCGTCAAAGGTTCCGGGCAATTATTTTTTTTCCGCTAGAGAACTACGGCTCCGTAGGCTTCCACGAGTGGTGTTAACGGAGCAGAGCTTCCTCTCACTTCGTAAGCGATCGATAAGGAGCTTTGCTATTCGCCGTCATGAGGGCTTTACTCTCGGAAAACTCATTGTCGGTACCGTTTTAATGGGAGTCGGGTCAAAACGCTACGATAAAGCTCGGGGGAGGTGGGTAGGAGGCGCAGAAATATCGAAATTTTTTCTCATTATTTAACCCTTTTCTGTTTTAAATGACAATTTGATTGATTTAAATTCAGTTTTTTCCTTAAATTTTTTTAGGGTGTGGTCGAATATCGATGGGAATTTCAATCCATCGAAATTCAATCAATTTCTCATAATTTATCGATACGTCGAGTATTTATCGAGCCTACTTAATTTTTAATGTCTATGAAGTACGTGTTTGCGGGATAAATCGTGATGTTTATGTGGCTGTTTTTTAAGCTTCTCCTTTTGTATTTCATTTTGGTGATATATTTTGAAAGTATTCCTTGCGTTAAAATATTTCTATATGGCGGGCTTTATAAGGAGTATTTTTGTAAGAAGTACAATTGAAATGAAGAAGGAGTACATTTAAAAATATAATGCTCGGATATTTCAAGAGAAGATTCTTCGAACTTTTTAGGAGTGAGGTTTTGCGTTTTACCAGGCTCGTTTTTCCGAAAGAAAGAAAAAGGAAAGTATGAAAGAGAGGAACAGAATGAGCTTATACTTCCTTTCGTTGTTAAACGGAAAAGAAGATCGTCCCAACGCGTATTAGTTCCAAAAAATAATGACAAAGGAAAGGGATTTTGAATGTCAAAGACGAAGCGGTAAGAAAGGAAAACCGGAAACAACTGCTAATGAACAGTTATATGCAATGTGGATTAAATGTGATGACCTTTAAACCCAATGGGGTAAAGCTTCTATATCATTATCGGTAAGTTTTCTAGTTTCATCCAAGTTTTAACCAACGGTGTGGTGTTTTTTTGTCTAATACCCTGGCATTTCTTCTCTAGCTTTCTAGATTGCTATTTAAAAAAAACGAAATCATAAATTCTTGATCATAATCATCTCCTGGGAAAATTTCGTTCTAAGCTATTGATTATGGGACGTTGAGGAAAATGTACCAAAAGTAATGAACAGTGGATGGAGTTCAGCTATTTACTTCAGAAATGGTGGTAATATATCAGTAGTTAACTGTTGATAAAACTGCTTACAACGGAAGTGAACAATTTACTGGAGCATCAGTAATACCACACATAGCGTAACTGAGAATGTGAAGTGAAACTTTATGAAATAGTTTGAAGTATTAATTTCTGAAACATCATAAAGAATAGATGCTTGCATTGCAGTAAAGTATCTGTGTGTTTACAAACACCCCAATAAAGTTAGGTCTTTGATAACTTAGACAGAGTTATCTTCGTAATAAGGCAACTAGGTTTAACAAGGATGGATGGCCTTATACAAAACCATCGAATGATTACGCAGACGAAACATTGATGTTAATTCATCCTCATTTCATGTTCC
The DNA here is from genome assembly GCA_000376725.2 of Ladona fulva. Taxonomy (NCBI): domain Eukaryota; kingdom Metazoa; phylum Arthropoda; class Insecta; order Odonata; family Libellulidae; genus Ladona; species Ladona fulva. The sequence goes on along the minus strand of KZ308470.1, from coordinate 630,348 downwards.
ATATTGTAAATATAATTAAAGCAGAATTTGTGGAGAAGCTTTGTTTCAGACGCATAACACATTAGGGAAAAATGACGAATCCACTCGCTGAAAATTTCGCTCTTACTGATGAGTTACCTATTTTTACTGGTAATTTTTCCAATCCAACCTCAACTTCCTTGTGTAAGCGACGATATGCTTTTTTCATTATTTTCTGCGATTGAATTTCCAAGCGTTTTCCCAGAGTGCCACAGGAGTGTTTCCTCATAGAAAAGAGGGGGAAAGTAGCTTCTTGAAGTGATTTAAAAATGATTGGATTCGACAGAGAGAACGCTTCCTTCATTTCCGCAACTGCGCAATGTAGTGAAAGCAAATTTTCTCTTATTAGTTACTGAAATGTGAGTTCTCATGAGGTTTGATTATTTCTTATATTACTTCACATTCCACAACTTGTCACCGAGGACTGAATTCGGAATTTAATTAGCGTTGAAACTGTTGTATGAAATCTTTTATAGGTTTCTCCCTGTTCTTCTTAAATAAACCTAAGCCATAAGCTACTGTTAACCATAATCTATTGTTCGTTCTAAAGGGGCGTAGCCAGGATATGTCCCACATATCTACTGATATATTACCATATCCCCCCTAGGGGGGGGGATTTAAGAGCTAAACGCAAAAATGCCTGTGTTTCCGGGGCAGGCAAACTTCTGTCCTTCGTAATAACGATGGATTCAGATTTATGTTAACATATCTGTACATTCTACGCGAGTCACCAGTGGTGTGTATTTCTGTAAATTCCTAAATAATTCAGATCCTATAAACTTGATTTTTAAAACCGATTTTGACTCGGGGGAGTTAACGCCCAAAAATTCCTCTGGCTAACCAACTACCTTTTATGATAATTTTTCTGAATAAGCCATGTCTTACTCTCACAATCGCCAATTCAGTGACTTCGTTTCTAGGTCCAGCGAATTTTGTCTTCATTTAGAGACCTATTTTCTGTCTTAGCGACATCTCCTAGTCATAGAGCTCTATTTCGTCGACCCGCCTCTATCTACTCCGTGATATATGCCGTATTTACAATACGCCGTGATTTTAATGAAAAATCAACCTATAAGTTGCTCCTCACGATCATTTATCTTTTATTCCCCTTTAGCTCGATGCATTCTATCGGTCATTATTCTCAACCATGTGCTTAATGGGCGGAGGTTGAATCTATAGGCCGAATGGAGGAAGACACTTATTGGTCTTCATTATCCCGAGCAAATATGTAATCCAATATATGCGGCTGAAGTGATCTACGGGCGTACCCCAATACATCCTGTACGTCTCTCTGTAATCTACTTGTTCCCCCATTCGCCTCGTCATATAGGAAGCCTCCAGCTTCTTCGATGTGAATACCCGTGCTATTCTCTCGGATTGCTGTTGGTTGGTGTACAGATTGTATATCCACACTTCCAATACGACTTTTGGTGATGTGATGTAGCGGATTGGAGCCAGTTTACCGAAAAATTCCCTAGTTTTCGCTCTTATCCAGTGAGAATACGGGTTAAAGTTTCTTAATCAACGAACTTCGATAACTCTGCGCTAGGATGACCGAGATGAGGAAATAGAAGGTTTGTGAATATGTGATAATCCTTCACTTGAAAAGCGAAAACGTCAGTAGAGAGTTACTAAATCACGCGTCAAAATCCAGTTCTATACTATTTTCAATCCGACAGTAGTGAAGTGTGATGTCAACTCTTTCTGTTTTCTCTGAAACATTGCGACTACTGAAAGTTATCCAGCTCGTATAGCGAAAGCATAATAAAATCCCATTTTAAAAGAGTTCAAATTATTCGGCTTATTTTTACTTAAATTAAATGTTCGAGAGAAATAAATATCAACAGCTTAATCGGTTTTTCTTCCTGGAGAATCGTTAGCTCTTTTGAAGAATCGTTTATGCGAGTTTTCAATTCCTTTGACCACTTTTTGATTAGATTGTCCCTTTAATGGCGAGGCTAGGTCGGAACTATTTCAAATAAACTCGAATGTTAATTTCATTATTTACAAAAATTAATGACAAAAGAAAGAATATGATGTGAGAAAAAATCATCGCAGCTGAAGGTTGGCGAAGGATATACTCACGTTGCTAGGAAACGGCCAAAGAGAAGGTGGAAAAGGTGGGAAGAAACCACAAAATAAGATTTAAATCCTAAATCTAAAAGGGAAAACTAAACGGATTAAAAGTCAATGTAGTGCAAGTGGTACGAGTAAGAGTTTTAGCGAACTGTGAACATTATAATGTTGTTGTTCTAGTGTATGTATAAGCAGGATATATGGAGCGTATATATGGAGCGCCGTAGTACGATTTTGACCCTGAGTTCAACTCTTTGAGCCAATTAAGGCTCCATATCCTTGAATGGGATTGTCCGTCTTCACATCAAGAAGCACCTCTTTCGTCGCCCCCCTTATTTTGCCACCGGCTTCTGATTCCTTATTAGCATTCCTCCGGGGCCATTTCATCTCTTCTCGATGCTCCTTTCCCCCTTTAACATCGCTGATTCCCTCCCTCGGTTCGGGTTTCACCCTTTGATCTTCAAACAACCCCCTTTCGGGTGCGCTTGACGCCGTCCGTACCCTTATGTGCTCTGCCACGTCATCCGCTTGCGTCAAAGGGGCGATCCCGACGAGTTTATCCATCCTTCGATATCCCGAGTCTCATCATCGTCGGTACATATCCTCGAGAATGTGCGTTCCTAATCGATAAAAATTGACCCGGAAGTTTGCGCGCAACTTATCTTCTCCCTTCATTTGTTTTCCGAGGTTGTCGTGTTTGTCGCGGGGTCTCGATGGCGCCACCTTTAGGGATGGGTGCATTGTTGCTTTATCCTATTTCTCCGTTTGGTATTCGTTTGCGGAGGGTGCTTCTTTGTCCTCTTCCGTTGCCATGGTGACATTTGTTTCGGACTCATCGGCTTTCGGAGTCAATCCAATGCTGACATTTGTCAGAATCTCCTGTAATGATGTTACTTTCATTGAGCCATCCTTATGTTGATGCTGGGCACCAATGGGTCTGTTAAATTCAAAGATGTTACTTAAAGGAATTAAGATCAGATTCTTAGGTTTCTTTATGGAGAAATCAGTTTCTAATTACTAATAATCACAAATATTATTGTAGAAATGAAATTTTCTGTTTATAAGTATGCATCCTATTTATGTGGCATTGTGTATTTTAGTACCCCAACTTCACAAATATCCCCTCTCGACTGCAATATTATTTCGTGAGCAGTGATAAGAACAGGAGAGATAATTTTTACATGTGTTTTTTGACGTAACATATGCTAAAAAGTGTCTGAATGCCCGGATTTGCGGGGAAGGTGTAAACTAAATTTATTTCTTTTGGTAACATTTTGCTATGACGTCAGAGTTTAGACGTTTCGAATGTAAAATTACATATAAGCAAGGTAGTGTATGTTACAACTAATTCCTCAATCACCTCGTTACATGTAGTTTAATGGTAAACTTGTGAAGAAAAACAAAGTCGATTTTGATGTTGGTATTGGTTGTCCATTCATAGCATTCTGCCTCACGTAGGAAATTAAACCACCTCACTCCTCATCTTCCCTTGTATACCTCATTTCCTTTCAAAAGCCTTAGTAGCAAATGGTGGATGGGATTGAGGTTGAAACGACCCTTCTGCTTGAATACAGATATTGGTCCTCTTGGCGATGGAGACAAATTGTGATAAAATTTGCTTACATTTTTATCTACATTAACGTGACTTCAAATCTTAAACAATATTTGGAGTTAAAAATAGGAACCTTTAATCAATTCTATATATAATAGAATTTCCGTGTCATGATCGATAATAGTTTTCATCTGCAGAGGAAGTAAATTTTACAAGGACGCAAGAAAGTGTTTTATGTATATAATATGTATTAAAAACGAATTTTACGTACATTTATAATGGAGAGTCTTTCAAGCTACATATCTTAAAACTATTTCGGCGATTCTGGAAGAAATAAGGTACCAATTGTTTGCACAGAACGTCGACGTATTATAATATGCTGATTAATAACTAGTACAATATCTTTCGCCTTATTTAGTTGCCTCCTTCATACTCATTTTGCGTTGCATTAAAATGTATATTTAGTTATCGAGTCTTGAATATACGTAATAAATCATACGTATGAAGATGAGCATATTTTCACAGCTTGCTCCGAAAAAGTCTATCGTTCAAACAATTTTCTTCAATTTTAATTCGTTGTTCAAACGATTTCTTTCCATTGGGAAGCCCGCATGAGCTGGTGTAATTCAGATGTGATTTGCGATGGGTGGCTTCCGTCGATAGAATCTCCCAAAGCGATTCATACATGTATCCGTGCACAAATTCACTTTTTTCAGCCTCTGACGGCTCACATCGAGTGTTTGATTCGCTTAATTGACGGAGGAAATCGCGTAAAAAATGTATTTCGAACCGCAGCGGCGACTTTTTATTGATGCCCACAGAGTGTAATTTTGCCGTGAATTTTTGCATATTTTCAAATTCGTGGTGGAAAAGAGAGATTCGGCCATATCGTTCAGAGGGAGGGTTACATTTAAAATTACCCCATAAAATAAGTTCATGGCGTCTCTTTTGCCTAAAAACTGAACGTGTATACTCGTTCTGTAATCAGTGTCGACTTTGAAAAGCTTTAATTCGTGATAGTGTTATGGATGGTGAGAAATTTACGGCCCTCGCGTTGTCTGAACGTAAGAAGTTACTTATTTTGCTTAGTTTGATTTCAAATTTAATTCCAACAGACACTGACTCCGCTTTACTGGTTTTTTGCTAACGGAAATTGAATATTCTGGTGTCTTTCAGTTTCTAGTTAACTACGTGTAACTATATTAACCGCCGTAGTACTTGAAAACATTCTCCGAGGTATATTTGAAAAAGCCAAGAATGTTTTGCTGAGGTAATTATTTATTGTTAAATTAAAAAGGTCTTCTTTTTTGTAAAGACTAGCGTATGGAATATCAATTTCGTGTTAGAATATTTATGAAGACAATTGAACTAAATCGTCCGGGAGAGAGGTATTATATTTATAACTGTAATGCTGCTGTCGATTCCTTCAGCGCTAACGTGAGTGATTGAAATAAAGGTCGGTGAAATGCATTTGTTGCGTCAGAATGTTTACAGATTGGCAGGCGCTGGAGATAATGGTTAGAATTACTTAATGAAAAATGTGTAATTTGCCTAGTTCTTAACTAACGTCGGTAATCTTGGCATTCTTGGAATAATTGTAGCCGTTAAAGATGTTAAATAAAGTCACGGTGATATGCATTTCAATTCTTGACATCGTAGTAGGCGGTGTCAAGGTATTTCCTTTCCATCATTTTTTCCCCTGGTTTGTTTATAATGGTATTATCATAACTCGGCCTTCGCTTTGTGCCTTTCTCTTGAAAAATTTATCGATTCTTCCATCTGAAACGTCAGCAGTCGTTTTCTATAGATTCATTAAAAAGGGAAACTCCAGGAAGGAATTATTGTTTATTTTTATGGTTACCAAGCATTATATTTATTTACATTCATAATGATATCAGATATATCTACAGGAAAATAATAAAAGATTTATTCTCTTTAATTTCTCCAACATTACTCCTGTTTTAGTACTCGCTAATGTTATTAAGTTAGTTGCCAATGTATATACAGTAAAACGTGAGTCAGTAGGTATGATTAGAGGTGTTTAATTATGTTATGAGTTCAAGTAATATCGTAATGTTTTCTAAATTACATTCTGAGGCGTAAATTTGCGACTTCGAGAAAGCTGATTCAATTGACGGCAGAGCATCATTGGATCGAACTGGATCCGAACCGAAAAACGTACAAAATAGTTATTTTTTCCGAAGTGGAACCGAATTCGATCTTAAGAAATCGAAAACTCTTTAAACCGAACCGAAACAGAAAACAGTTTATTCCGCTCCAATTTTCAGTTTCCGGTTAATCGTGTAACTACAGCTTGCAACTTATTGTGACTAAGTAATGTGAATCATCAAAGCTATAATTAATGTAACCAAATTTCAGAAGGATTTAATATTCAATGGTGGGAGTGAAAAAACCGGTTTGACATCGCAGTAAAACAGGAACTGAACCAAAATTGGTTTTTTTTTTTTCGTTAAATCAGAGGAAAAATTATGAATTCCGGAAGAAGGAATGTTACGGTTCGATTCCCTGCGGAGCATTCTTCAAAGCTGTAAAAATTTGAAATCAGTGGCAATCTCCTGCACGCCCTCTCTCTTTCTAAAGCAATAGGAACCCATAATTGTTCTTAAAGTCCCCTGGTACTATATTTAGGCTTTTAGAAGAAGTCTCACATTCGATTTAGACTTCATTCATTGATTTTTATTCCATCAATTATTCGCTCACAGGGAAGTAACATATCTTTAATCCAATTTATTTGTGGCCAATCCTTCAAATTCTCTGCTACACATGGTGTAATGGTGTTCTTATTTATTTTTATTGATGGAAGAATAAACTCTTCGAAAACTTAAAACCTTTTAAACCGTAAATATTTCAAATTTGTGAATCCTTCAGTTTTATTTCCGCACCTTAACTAGTTGAAGGATGGGTTATTTAAAGAACGATTTCTTTTAAAATTGATGCTATGCCATAAATAACGTGGTTACGGTGCTGAGTGTAAGCGGAAGAAAAACCACATGTTTTCCAAACTGGGAATCGCTCGGTGATCCCATGAAATTTTCAAAATTTGCACTCCCTACTCTCTAGATTAAAGCGCTTGGTTTTATGTCGATCTTACAATTATTCGAAATTTTCAGCTTAATATTAGATATCAATTAGAGTTCGATGAGTGTTAATAAAAGCTCATATCAACGTCTTTATGAATTATTTATGTTTTGATGAAATTAACTAGTTTTTATGTCTATGATAGCAGCACACCTTATGAAAAGTATAACAGTAACAGAAAGTCGACGATTAGTATTAATAAATAATAAGCCGCCGATATATTATCAATTCTTATCAGCGACTTTCTATAAATACTTACGTTAGCAAGTATAGCAAGGAAAGATTTTTGTTACGCTGAACTATTTGTTGGTTATAGGAAATATATACCAAGAGACTGTGATTCTCAACGAATATATTTTTCCTCGTTGACTTGACGTGTACTTGTTTCTTTTCTCTCTCCAATTTTTGCAGAGTAAGGAAGAGGAGAAACAGTTGGGGAAACTATTTTATCGCCCTCCGTTTCCAAAGAATACACCAGAGGGAAATTGTTAAAATTGTGGCGCTAAAGCAGATGTGGGGTCTGATTTAGATACCAACGGGCCACTGTGTGTAATGATTACTAAAGTAAAAGTAGTCTTACTGCCGTAATTCTGTGCAATTAACCTTCGATAGTTTATAATATCATTATTTTGGAATATTTGTCGTGAAAATGTTTCGAAATTAATCTTCGACAGGGACATGTTATAAATTAAATTATCAGTTCTCTTTTTCTGTGTCTCTAATTTTATATAAATTTAAATGGGTTTTCATCGTAAAATTATCTAAAAGTAATTAGTTTGGACTCATCAACCTAGGTTTTTAAACCCGCAAGCCGTTTTAGCCTTTGCACTTTGTTCGAGCTTTCTATTTCAAACTATCTAGGGTTATATAATAACTATCTGGGGTTAGACGTAAGAGGAGACTTTGTAGTCTCAATCATGCCCTAAGCCATATTATTATGTATTACTATTATCAATATAACCTAAGTGAATCATCTTCTCCCAGAGAGGATTCCCTCTCAATTTGACGTTGTTCTGTTATAAATATGAGGAATAACAGATGATGTGTTTTCTCCCCTTAGGGTGGAATCTCAGTGTATCAGCTTTTGTTCGTATCTTGGAATGGAAACTGCGTATCCTCATCTTTTCATAATCTTCGAGTTTGCATTCGTTCTGCAGATTTTTATTCAGTTTAGGGCTGAGATTGTTATGATGTTATTACGTTTACTTTCTTAACTGTGATTTCACTCATATAGTCGTTTTTATTCAACTAGAATAAATATGCACAGAGATCGTGCATTTAAAAATGAATGACTCGAAGAAATGTTATCGATTGTGCTGAAATCATCGATTTCCTGCATTCCGAACTTCAACCACGCTCATTTTGCAGCATTCTTTTGAGGAGTTGCGTTAATTATTGCTGGTTGAACTCTATGAAACCTGAAATTCCTTTAAGATTTAAATAAAATATTTTAAGTTTGTGAACCACCCAGGTTTATTTTCCGCACCTGATCCAATCGAAGATGAGATTCTTTTAACCGAATCCCGAATTCTTTCCGGAATCCCGGAATAATACCCAAAGTTAGCTTCGGTTTTATTTCCCAATTTCTATGAAAGACTCAATTTCGAGAGTAATTCCTTCCTTTTTGCGTAATCTATGTGAAGCTTAAGGTTGGGATTCGAAGTTAATTAAATTCTCAGCTGAAGTATTTAAGTGCTCTAGTCCATATTATTTAGAAATCGAATTAATTTTGATGGCTATTGAAAGAAAACATTCACTGGGTTGCAAGAGTTCACTGGAATCTTAATCAGTAGTATTTGACGGTATTTGTTTACAATAGTTTACATATAAATATTTATTATGCAAGTCGCCTTTCGACGTGTGGCAGGGGGTGCGTGTATCATGACTCTACTTACCTAATCGATCACTTTCGCGTATATTTCGCGGTAAAAAGATTTCTTTAAACGACTAGCATTTATTATAGCTATAGCATTTATTTCTCTCGCGGTATCAGAACGGCCTATGATAAAGGGAGTACGAGCTATGTATCACAATATTGAAACCAGAAGTCTTTGATTGGTTTCCTAAAATGACAAATGTGACAGCACAGTCCTTGCTGAGTTTTATTAAGCAATAAAGCAGTTTTCTGCACATATCAAGACGAAAAGGACATAGAAACGAATGTTTTTTCTTCAGCGCGCGATATTACGAGTGCTCAAACATTCAAAACTTTATTATCTATACTTATTAGTTGCTGCCCAATATTTTACTAATAAAAGTGTTAGTTAGTTTTAGATGCAGTATTTATGCGATTACGATTTGAAACCCCGAAGGTGATTTTGGAGTGAAGCACCTTGTTTGTCAATAAGTCAGTTAATTCATTTGGCAATGCTTGCCTTAAAAGATGCGTCCGTCAGTGTGGATTCCTATTAATAACATAGGAATAGTTTCATGTAGATCATTATATCTTATTTTATACATTTTAAGTTCCAAAATGCAAATTACGATCGTAAACCAATAAAACGCAAACTTGAAACGGGTGGAACGTCGAATATTAAAAAAAATCGGGAAATTTCATCTGCTATCGATCGGCTTCCCCAGGAGGGAAAGTGTCTTCCTGTACACCACCATAACTTTTTTCCTTTTTCCCTAAACCAATTACGTTCGATGAGCGAAAACGGACGGGATCCCAAATGCGGGGAGGCGGGGTTTTGGGCCGATTCAAATTGGGCGGAAATTTATTTTCATTTCCGAGAGTTTCCCCGCAAAGCGATCCCTTCGTCAGTTTAGCTTCTCAAGTCGATCGGTTTGCCTTTGTATTTTCGGAAGCCACCCTTTGTGGAGACGGTTCGCAAAATTGATACGCCGAGTGTTATTCTTTTGTCCGATGACCACTCTGTTTCCTCCCTCACATTCGCGGAACATTGTGGTAACCTCCCTGCCGATGACATTTTGCCGCGACTTTTCAAATAATGATTAATTATCTCGAATGTTCAAGAGTGAAAGGTGAGCTCTACGGGAAAGAGAATGCGACATTTTGAAGGAAAATACTACTTTTTTGGGATTGGTCACTTATGTAGCCAATGATGTAAAATGATGAATGCGAAATGTGAATGTTAAGCTACAACAGTCAGATTTGGGAATGAAACTCCTCGGATATAGGACCCCCTTAATGACCGGCTGTTTCAGAAATTCTAAATTAAATCTCATGTTTCATTGATTACAAAAAATTTAATGAATACGTATGCATGTCGAAAGTGGCGCTTAATACAAGGGAGCTTCTTTTATTTTTATTTTATTTCGAATTAAACGTTCAAGTATGCCCAGCGAGGCAGACGATTTACTGAGATGTATCATTTCGGATACCTGGTTCTGTAATTTCTATCCTTTATTCTCAATAAACTTCTGATATATAGTTTAACCATCTGTCAGGACGATCGAGATAACAAGGATATTCAAATTCACATTTAAGTGAACCTATGCAGATTCTGGTTCATTCGCCACGTGTAATTGCTGTATATCTCATATTACTAATTAATATATTTCGTATTGTTATACATGCGTATATTCGTGTCTTTCATATATCTTTTAATTCGTTTCTGCAGATGATTTTTATCATTTCTTCACGTTGTACTCGTATGTTGTCGTAGTGGTCGTAAAAATGTTCATTTTTCAACTGTTACGTTGACAAAGGGATGCGGAATTCTGGATCGATGGATAGCTTTCCGTCAAGTCTATGAAATTGTTTAGAAAAAAGCGATAACTCGTCGAAACCCTTAATTGTGTAACTGTTTTTTATTAATGGGAATATCTTTATCTCTATCTTGCGGAGAAATTTCATTTTTGAAAGGGAAAGTCGAAAGGATTTATCAAATAAGGTATCTTTCAAGATGTGAAAATATTGAATTGAAGTAAGGTTTAGTAATAGAAAAGTAGGTGTAGGCCACCTTATTCACCGATACGCTTTTACTATAATTCGCTACGGCATTAGGGAATGGAGCCAAACCGAAAATCCTGGATTTTAGTTACATCGAAGAAAAACCTCGCCGTCAGTATACTTATCCTACAAATTTATGAGACACTCCCTATGGTTAAAATAATAATAGCCCACTTATGTTTCTGTGTGTGGAGAGGTGCGGGCATTCATGCGAGAATAGCCTGAGCAGCATTTGAAATCAGGCATTAAATCCGCAATGCAGGAAATTTAATTTAACTTTGACTGTCACTTGTCAATTAGTGAGCAGAAACGTGGAATTTTCGACCTTGATTGCAATGGCGTAATCGTTCAAATTGTGCAATGATTGCGTATTTTCTGGCAATGGAGAGCAAAATTATAGGCGACTGGAGCCGACGACAATGGAGCAACCGGAGCAACTCATTGAACAAATGACGATCATAATTTCCCGCGCATTGTAGCCAGTCAGATGGCCCTCGTCAAATGGATACTTTTTCCCAACCACTGAATTTTGCTTTGCGGTTTCCGTGTGTTACATTGCGGGGAGAACTGACGCCACCCAAAGTGCAGTTAAGGCAGGAAAAAGCCGTCTGTACGGGAGAATTATGCAGGTGAGGGTGAGAAGTGAATGCGGGTGGGAGTTGTGCGATTGCGGGAGTGCGTCGCCATGGGTACGCTCCTGTTTTGTTTCGTGATTCGTTCCCTTTGGCGACGGTGCTTTGGTGTCGATTGTTTTTCCTTCATGCGGGCAAAATAAGGGGGTCGGCGCGTATTCCTGTGTTAAATTCGCTGCAAATTTAGCGTTCGGTGAAATCTTTATATTATGTCGTTTCCTTCGGTGAAACCTTCGGCTTAAGAATGTTAAACATTTTCATTCGTAGGTATACGGTTTATTGATATTTGTGATTATTAATAATTATCGGATATCATGAAAGTGTTGGCAGAATCAAGACTAGAACTCTCTTCTCAAGAAATGAGTTGTGACTCTTATCAAACGTGTTTCATTGTAGCTATAGCTATTAACTGTATACCCGGCAGAGTTCACAGAATGATATTTCAAAGATTTCCGTTTTTAATATAATGAATCATATTAATAGGCATAAATATGTATTGATACATGATGTCTCCGAAAGTAGAGGAACGTCGGTCCTCACGATCCTCATGGGTGAAATTGATACTTATGAAGAATATAAAATGAAAGCTATAGCTATTAACTGTATACCCGGCAGAGTTCACAGAATGATATTTCAAAGATTTCCGTTTTTAATATAATGAATCATATTAATAGGCATAAATATGTATTGATACATGATGTCTCCGANGTCCCCCAAATATGAAATCCTACGAAAATTAATATCTGTATGGCCGTAGCTGAAGAAAGATGAAAAGGAAATTAAACACTTCGCCGATAAAGATATCCACCAAATTACTGTTTAACGATTTTCTGATGCTACGTATTGATGCCACAAATCCAGCAAAACTCTATTGAGGAAGAAAGACGACAGGCAATGGGATGAAATTGTTTTTCGTCTAGCGCCCTCTAGATTAGACAAGCGCCCCTTGGGGGGCGGATACGCCCACTTAGGGAATCACTTTAGACAGATAATGGTTTTTGGGATGTAAAGAAAACCTCTGAAGACCTCGTTATTGCTGAATTGTACATTTTTCAGTGTAATAAAGGTTCAGTCTTAGTTCCAAGTAGTTTTCATAAAGTTATAAGGTAAACATCTCAATTTTCTTCTTTAATTAAACAATTGCGGCATAAGATTGGAAATTGCCTGTTTCTGTGAATTATATCATCGTGTATTTTTATTACTCGTCTCCATTTTGGAGCGAAAGTTTACTTTCTCTCAAATACGATGTGCCATCTAAGTTAAACCTTCAATATGAGGAGATTACAGCCTTGGGAACGTAATTTGGAATGAAAAGGTTTAAGTTTCAAGCTTTCAAAGGGTGCAGAATTTTTGCGTTTTTTATTCGTTCGTATGTGCTATTCCCATTAATTCTACTGATGTGCTTAACGAGATGAAAATGAATGGAGATGTACCGCGAAGATCGGTTATTCGCATCAGAAGCTATCCGTCGCGACATGCCAGCGTGAATCGATGTTAGAGTGCAGTTTGTTCAAGAAACAGCTGAAGAAAAGGATTTAGCGTGTTAAAGGTCCACTTTGAAAGAAAAGGAATTTAGTTTTGATTTAGCAAAGGAGAAATGCCATGTGTGGGACCATCAGGCTACATTTGCGTTGCTTACATTAATAATAATAATAATAATAATAAAGGACTTTATTCAGGGCGAGATTGAGACTAACAAGTCTCTTCTTACATCTAACCCTTGGTCATATGAGACAAGAAAAGAGAGAGGTAGCTTGCAAAAGTACAATGAAGAAAACTACTTTGTGGATTAAAAAACCTAAGCCAAGAGCTCAGGGAAAAATCTCCACTGCAGGAAAACACCCTCAAGAAGGAGGGTGTGAAAAACCTGCGAAACCTACAGATAGAAAACTAAACTTGATGATTAAAGTAGATTAATAGATATATAAAAGACACGAAGACAAATCATTATATTACAAATTATACATTACAAATAATAGGTATTTAAGCACCCACATTTTGATGAGAAAACGATTTATATGATCTGTATGAGAGAATTTTCCACTTTATTTTTCATTTCTTTTACTATTAAGTTTGGAAAAAATATTTAAATGGTATTTGTTTCAGGAAGAGACTGAAAGGCCACAGTGAAAAGGCCCCACCTCTGGTTTAGGTCATGACTAAGCGTTGCTAATCTTGCATTTTAATATTGATACCTCCCTTAGTTTACGATGCGATTTACTTCCAAATAAATCGACTCACTGTACCACTTTATTTCTGATCAAAGAAACGAAGGAAGTTGTTATTCTTCGTGTTCACCGAGCATCCATTTCGTGTTCACCCATTTCGTGCTCTTTTACGGAAAGCGGCCTTTTTCGGCAAAATTCCGGCCTAAATTTGGAGATGCGTTCTTTTCGTGGAACTCACAAACATTTTCCGAGGTCGTGAGATCGAAAAGGATTCGTTTAATTCCACTGGTGAGAAAAAGAGACGAACCCCATAACGTCTCCCTCTGCGATGGAACTCACAACTAACAGATCTATTGTTTTACATCCGCTGTTAAGAGGAAGTAATTCTTACCTCCCGTATCATTTTCGAGGATTTAAATTCATAAATATAACTTCCCTCTTGTGGAAAATTGTGATATATTTAATTATTCCTGGATATACTAGCCCGCATGCACGTAACTAATGGTAATTAGCAAAAGCCCTTACTGAAGCGGATAATGAAACTTCCCGCTTGTTAAATGCGACTAATTGTAATTATTACACCCTACCATTTCCTCTTGCGCTGTGCGAATTGAAGAACACTACTCTCGCAAAAACGGCAATTAAGTTTTCCCTCTTACGAGATCTGCCCGTTACTGCAGTCTTTTAATTTCATTTCCCGAGTAACGGTGAAGCCCTTAAGTACAATTATAAGTGTGTAGAAAAAAAGATAAAGAGGAAATTCTGCATCCTTGCGCCTGACTCAAACCCCTCTTTATAGCAATTTATTGCGTAGTCACGTATTGGGATGTTTAAGACCTAAAACTGATAAAAAACAGAATTTCTTTGCATTTTCATTTATTTGTTAGTGAATACGTTGCAAATTGACCTCCTGGCTAGGTGGTAGGTGCCTGGAATTCGCCCAAAGATGGTAGGAAATCCCTCCAAAAACTTCCCGTAGGCAATGTAGATTATAATATTACATACTATATAAGTTAGATATTAAAAGTATCATATTATGAAGTAATCCATTAACATAACACGTTAAAAATTTTTGCTTTAATATTGACAGGTTAAAAAGTTATTCATGATGACAGAGTATAGATTCTTAGATGAACTACAAATTTTTGCACCAAATACATGGTTTGATACCCATATTTTCACACAAATTCATTTTATTTCACTAATTACTAAAACGTATAAAATAAAACATTTAAGTTAAATACAATGATTTTTAGGTAAACGCAAGAGTTACTGAAAACTATGAAATGATAAAACATACATGATAGATCACAAAAGTGGAGGAGTCAGCCGTGAGGTCACATAAAAGAATTACATATTTCTCATTTGCATTTACATTTACATTTAAGCCCTGCAAACCGCCCATGGCGCGTGGTAGGGGGTGTAAAACACCTATATCCCTAACTACCCTGGATAGATATTAGCTTCTTTAATAATTCGCGGGAAAAGTGACCAAAAATATCTATCCGTCCTGGCGATTTAAGTTTCTTTTTAAAAATTTTCATGGCCAAAAATTATTTTTAGTAGACGTATTTTTCTTTCATCCAGAAAATGGCGTTTTCCTAAATTGGTGCTATAGTTTTTTTTCCGTAGGTGAATTCTCGGGTTATATCCGAATAAAGGGTATGTCATATTTTCCCTGGTTTTGGAAACAACCCCAACTCTCTTGTATAACGATAACGTCATTGCCGAGATAATTCCTTAGTCTCCTGTCAAATGACTAATTCATCGAATACTTTACATAAACCTGTTTAAGAACGGCGTGATTCTGGGATGCTCTCACGATCTCTGAATTTATATTGCTTTGGATTCGTGACTCATTTCCTTACATTTAAGCTCCTGCTATTAATTCATGCATGAATGCTGTATAAGCTAAAGATCTCTTTTGTGTGCGATGACTAAGGATGTCGATAACCTCGAGAGCTAGTTTTGACTCGGAAACAACAGGTGGACTGTTCAAGGTGCGGCAGATTCTTGATCCAGAATAAAACCATAGGAATAATCTTGAATTTCCTTGCCTTATGATCGATCCTTTTCTAAACCTAAATATGTTTTTCCGTTTTCCTGTTGAATTAAATCATGACATTTTCAGATATTCAGTTGCGATTCTAAATAGCTCACGTTTTGCATTTATTTTACACCGCCTTCCCTACAGAATGAAGTCCTTTAAGTCTGCAAATTATAAATATTGATAAACTTTGATTCTCCTCTGTACGAAAGAGAATATTTTTCTTTAAAGACGTTTCCGAAAGTCGGTTTCCTAAAATTGGTGTCTTCTTATTCCTAACATTTCTGTCTTCAATATTTCTGTAAATTTTCATCATTTATGAGTTCCGCCGGATGCCTTAATCGAGTACTCATCCTCTATTTATTGTAAATTAATTTTTCTGTGAATTCATCCCATTTTTTTCAATGTGGTAGATTCAGCTGGGTGCCACACCTAGAAAGAACATAACTTTTTAATAAAATTTGAAATGACCGGAATTTAAATGAAATGTGAGATGAACGTAAGACTACAAAGTTCTTTTCAAGTAAAACGCTGAACCGAGCGCCAGCAGATATTTTGCAAACTAATATTGTGTTAATTTTTTTCTGAGCTTCGCTTAAGCTTGACTGGAGAAAATTTCTTAGAGTTCATCTTTTAAATTAAAGCTTCATGGACATCCGCGTAATTCAAGAGCTTTTTCCTCCCTCTTTTCCATCTCTCAGTTGCGTGGAATGCATTCTAGTTATTTCATCCGTCGCCCACGCGGCCTTTCGCAAATGTCGTTCTTCATTTTTTCCTCCATCGACCTTGGCCTAAGACTGCCCGAGGTTGCGTCACATTCTTCTCCTTTTCACCGCCAATCAATCATCGGCGCGCGCCTCCGTCACTCATCCACACACGATTTTCACACACCGTCGCGATGCTCTCTTTGGAACGACAAAAGAGAGTCGCATCGCGCTGCTTTTAGGGCGCACTTCCGCCCAGGATGCCTTTTGTCCTTATGAATAGTAGTAGCTGGGGGATATTCCATGTGAGCCATCGACTGCCACATCGTTGAAAATTTTCGGAAAATATACCCACATTTGGATCTCTGAATTTGAAGCTCCAGTGGATAATGTGCAGCTGAACTTTCCTACAGTGTGCCACAAGGTAAATGTTTGGGTGCCACATGATTTCCGAGCTTTCTCTGTACGTGATTCGCATTTATTCTTCCAGAATATTATTTAAGAAGTAGCAATTAAGGCATTCGGAAATTTCAAGTTAAACGTAGTTTAGTTTGTTCATGTTTTATGTTAGTTCTACAAGATCCGATGGTGAAATCTTGATGCTGAGTTGAGGTTGTTCATTGAATTTTTTTTTGTGATTCAGCGTTTTGTATCGAATTCTATTTTTCGTTACTACAATTATGTGATGCCTGATCTTATTTTATTGTTATTTTCGTTTATTTATTTGATTTAACCGACTATCTAGTTTAAACCAAACCTTTAACGTGACCGATATCATTAAGTAGAAGTTGCAACCTCAAAAATAACGAATTTCAATCAATAGAATGAACATAACATCATTACAGAAACAGTTAGGTAATTGCACGTACGATGCTCTCTTTTTTCCTCAATTTACTGTTTACTGGGAGCGAAGGGAAAATATGTTGTCACCGATTGCGTGTGACAGAACTCTCGGTTCGGCGGAATGAATCATTTGTCTGGTAAAACCGGTCATTGTCTTTGTTAATGCCTCTAATTACATTTAAAACTCTTATTGCTGCTATTTATTATGAACTGCTTGCAACGCAATCCTTTTATCACAGTATAAAAGTGCCTGCGTCTCTCACACGGAATTGTCCTTAGAATTCCGCAACAATAGTTGTTTACTCGTAGCTACAACGCTCCTTTTTCTGTTTACTTTTGATTTCCAGGCCATTAAATTTTAATATTCTTTCATAAAACTGCTTTTTGTCGACCTCTCATTATTTTTTTCATTCTATTTCACCGAACCAGGGCTTATTTTGTAACAGCATTCTTCCCGAAAGATCGAAGAATCTCAACAATGGGTTTATTGGGTTGATGAAATGCTATCTTTCATGTAATTAGTATCATCGTTAGTGTCATTTCATACGCGCCTCTGAGTGTTTGAGTTATTGGCTTCATTAGTTAGAATCCGCGATAATGTTGTATAAAACTATAATTCTATACGTGTCGTTATCTTAATTATTAATATCCAGCCGCGAAAACAAACAAAGTAAGGTAAATTTTTATTGCGAATATTTAGGTTGTACATACGTTGTGTTCTAAGAAAGACTGTCGGGAAGCTGTGATGTATTGGTTAGATTGACCGTGGCGGCGAATCCGGGCTGCTGATTCGGGATGCCGACGTTTAAGGGGAAATGAAATTTATGGTCCCTCCTTCAAAGGTGTCACTGGCTTGGAAAGGTCACCACGAAGGAAAAATCACAATACATTTGGCTGGAAAGGATGCCAGAATGACCGCATATGCGGAATTCTGTAATTTCTCCGTAAGTTTTTGTTCCAAATTCTCTTGATAGATTCTCGTGATGGATATGGGTGAAGGAGTGAATTCGTCAGTGATTTTCATATTGAAGAATGACTTCAGAATTTGTTTGGCTATTTATTTGATTTTGGCGTAGAAGTAATGGATATATGGCTTTAGTTAAACATTCAAGCAGCTTTAAGTATTGAACCTGGAGGAACCATGAGAAAATGCGTAGCTGTTTTAATACAGATGACAGCAAGTGACTTTGGCTAAAGGAAGTAAATAACTGAGCGATAAATGTTAGCGAAGTATCCTTCGCAATTGATAGGAGACTCCAGGGTTTTCATGTGCCTCTTAATATATTGTGTATTAATGATTAACGCAAGGCATCTTACAGGTAGTACTACCATACGATATTGTCCAATTGCATTTATGTCATTGAGAACTACACTTATCGTTTACCGTATTTAACGTGAGAAATTAATTTCTTACCATTCGAGAAAACGAACTGCAGGAGATGGGAGTATTTCATGCTTAATATGTCCTTCATATTAGCTACATATTGGGCATTTCATTATATTTTGGAAATACTAGTTAGTTAGACTAGAGATACTAAGAAACCAATACTAAAACTAGAATTACTAGCTTTTTTTATTCTGTTGTTAGTCTTGTATTCTCTAGTTATCTTAAATACTTGTTTCATTTAGTACCAAATTTAATAAGTAGTATCTTAAAATATATTCAGGTCACATTCTAACCTTCATACAGGGCAGGTTCAGTCCACTTGTTCATATTTAATTAATAGAAATTGTGTAATGATTAAGCAACGGCTAGTGAAAGCATTGGCAGTTGATTGTATATTAAGGAGGAAAACAGGATGCAGAAGTATGAGCTATATGGCTATCCAATGAGGAAATTCTGTGTTCGTCCAATGAACGGAAGGGACTATGAGATAATGGTTACTCTGTAGCCCCACTGAAATTTGACGGATGATTTCTTCTCGTCTGCATACAGTGTATGCTGGAATTAAATATTTGTGTTCGAATTTGAACACCGTCATTTTAATTTTAAAAGTTAAACGGATGAATTTCAACTGAAAAACAGCCTTGCCATGGTCGTTAACATATATTCAAGGAGAAAATCGTAGTTGTTACTTTTTCTCCTCCATTTATTTCAAGTATGTTGTTGGTGTAATGCTATGTCCGATGCTGTCTCATCGGTTTTGCGTATTTTCCTGTATTCCTTTTTCCATGAATTTGAACGACGTACTCTATAAAGTTTTCCATTGGAAACGGTTTATACCTCCATTACGCTTGTCATAAATTTTTGGGAAGAACACGGATCAATCATGAATATGTTTGTTAGAAATGTGATTACTTTTCTTGAATTACAAACTGAGAGCATCGGTTCGAACGATACCCGATTTTTTTCATTTTGTTCAACTTAATTAATTAGGAGCTCTAGTGCAGTTCGTCGACGCTAAATAATTCCAGACATTGATTTATTGGCTCATTCCACTTCACTAATAAAGTTTGCGGGCGGTCGAGTTGCAAAGTGCGCCGTATAAGTAGGTTAATGCTTTTTTCCGCGATCTTTTTACGTATCCCAGTCGAAATTCGGAGCGAACGCTTCGTTAGATTGCAAACCTTTGGATTTTTTTCAGGAAACTCCAACTGGTTCGCCAGTTAATGATTATTCCGCTCATCTCAAGCCTTTAAGTTCTACGCCATTGAAAAGTCTCGGCGACCTATAAGACCTTATAAAATGAACCCTGGCTCGAGTGTCTACGGGAATTGGAGTGTTGAAATGTTTAGGAAAGAGCGAATTATTTCCTGCCGAAGAGGACGCTGGATTATGCCATTGAAATAGGTCAGACACGGTCGTTATCTTATCGTTTGGCACCACGAGATTCGTTAGTTGTCCTATATATATAACCGTTGGGCAGAAAAAGCTCGATGTCCCAAAATGGCAGTGATAAAAGTACCGAAATAGTCGCGGTATCGAGTAGTTATGTCCGTCCAAATTTACTGGTTGAAATTAAAATATGACTATCAACTCATTCATTTTGTAGATTCAAGCACATGATGCAATCATTCCATTCTAAATTTGTTGCTTCAAATTAAAAAGTGATTAGGTATTTATTTATTTAGTAGACTCACATGCAGTGATTCCAGCATTTGTAGGGTGAATTCCAACCAATTATATATAACAAACAAACAGCTATACACGTGAATGCAAGCACTAGTAACAAATCAACACAACTAACTCAAAGTTCAGATTAAGTACAAAATTATTATCACGAAAATTTATCTATAAATTCGAGAAAGACTCATGGGACAGTCTGAAAGGTTTTATGGAAGGAGTTCAGAAGGTTAGGAAATCGATATATTAGTGAACGTATTGCTGGAGATAATCTAAATTTAGGAAATGTAGGAAAGAGGAGTGAGTCCTGTAGCTCTTCTACGGTGATATTTTACCGAATTATACTTGGCTGGATTTCTTTCTGCGTCAAAAATTGTTCGGAACCTTTCACTCGAACTATTCCGCGAGGAAAGTTTCGTCCGCTAAATATCTACAATACCTTTGATCGATAAATTAAATCGTAAATTTGAACCTGTATTTACGACGGAGGCAATACAGTTAAATGCTCATGCAAGGATGATTTTAATATTTAAGCCCACACATTAATCAGTGTTCTTGGTAACAGAATGGTATTTCAGCAGTGGATTTTGGTTTTATCCGTTTATTTATTGCCTTTTTCTTTTAGTATCCTTTTCGTCTATTTTAGAGTGATTTTTCGTTAACTTTTTTGTTTAAGGAGGAAACAATTATGCTGCAATCTCCGTCTTGAAAATTTCTCAGTGAATATTTCTCTGTATTATTTTCCTGTCAGAAGATTATTTACCTAGTCGAGAATTAACTCTCAATATTTCCTTCGTCGAAGAATAACTAATAAATTTCATTTCATGTTATCTAGGCATTGACTCGATATTTAGAGCACAATGAATTGCTACCTTTGATTTCCGAAAAGTTAAACTTGTTAATAGCAACCAACCAAGAGTTATTGCACACTCATGTGGGAAATGTATTATGACGTCCCTAAGACGATTATACTGCCACCTTCTAATTTATATAAATTCGAATCAACATTTTTTTATTCTCAACCTCGAAATTCGTTTTGAAAGAAGACTACACTATTATTAGTGAGCCCCTTTTACAATTAGCAATAATAATAATTTTTATTCCTTTACATTTATCATATTACAAACGAAAATTATTACTTTTAGAGGAATATAGGTACCCCATTGGTGATAATCACCAGCTTCGGGGTTACCAACTCCGAAACTCCGACTACCGAATTACAATATATAACGTAGAAAGTATGGAACGGAATCATATCTTCGACTGTAATTTTTTAATAGAAATCTTTCTCCAATTGATTACAAGGGATGAAATTAACCATCAACTGCTGGAAAAGACAAAGACCCATCCCGTTGAATATTCCACGATACCTCCCTGTCCGGATAGTCTCCGCTTTCCTAGGCGCCAAACCTATTTAGCTGCTACGCAGGTGATCTCTCGCCAGACGTCTTCCTTCCTAATTGGTACCATATCTTCCCTTCTTCTCAGCAGAGAAAGTCTCCAATGTATTATTCTCAAAGGCTTACCTTCAGTTCCCGGAAGCGCGATTCCCACGGGGGCATTCGAACCAGGATACGTCACGAAACTGGCGCAAAAAACAATCTCGTCTCGCCGTGCGCATACTAAAAATCCCCGCGCGGTCGATGTCATTTGTTCCCACCAAAAAAGAGGAGTTGTGTCGTGCGAAGCGGGCTCCTTCCTTGATGCTGAGCTATTGTCGGACCGTTTGGGATTCCGCCCGATCCTCCACGCCCGTGTAAGAGCTCCTCTCGCAGGCACTTTTCGTGTGCCTTTTGAAATTGGCTCTCTTTCCTTTTAAATCCTTTCGAGGATATGATAGAGAGACACTTCTTTGTACGTAATAAGATTTAACCTCCTCGTATACTGCTCAAATCGAGATCTATGTGATTTCTTTAGAGTATAAATCGATGTCGACCAACCATGTTTATGTAAGATCTAGTGCTTTCCTGGCGTATGATATGTATGAAGTCTACACGGGTTCTGACCTGGATTTGACCTGGTGGAGAACCCGTGAAAACTTCATTCCCCCCCTTTTACTGGCTCTGGTATGTGTTGCTTAGGATGGCCTGTCACTTGAAGATGTTGCTTAAGCAATGAAACATGTCGTGTGTCTATTAGTTTGTGTGTAATATGCTGAGTTGTTATTAAACACGGAATTAGTTTCCTAGTGAAAAGTTGTTCCTGTTTTTTCTTCCTGGTATGGATTACCACAAAGTAACTCGCAGTTCGGTGGATTTTATTCATACAACCACGTTTTTGTTCAGCTAGGTCTCTTTTAATGCAGCAGATATGTTCCTTAGAAAAATGCATTTGGAATAGCTCGAAAATGACTTATATGATCATATAAAAGTGCCTTTTTTATCCACAGCAGCGACGTAAAAGGCAAAAAATACCATTTATATCATAAGAGAATACTTATTACCAAGACACATTCGTAATACCAGCTTACAGCAATAATTACATGTGTAATGCACCTCAGAGTAGGAAACTACTGCTACGTCGTTTAGGATACTCACACCTAAAGCGTATAGTCATTTTTAGTTGTAGTTTAATTACAACTAACCCCCTTGAAATATAAGATATAAATGTCAAATGTTCTTTTGTACATTTAATGTTTCATTTTAAGTTGTATTATATTGTTTCACGTGTATTTACATTTTAAACATCAAAATGTTTAGAAAATCTATTTTATTTTAATATTTTTTAATGGCTATCATTCTATTAATGAGAACTTTATTCAACTTTTGCTAGCTGTTTGCTTTATTAATTCTATATTATCATGTATTTTACATATATCCTATAGCTGGTGATATTTTATACTTTTAAATCTTATTTGTGATGTTTTATAATTTTTAAGTCTCTTTATTTGTAATATTCCACAATTCACATCTCATTATTTCTGATATTTGATGTTATTTACTACTGGGACATTATTTCTTTTTTTATTTTGTAGCAAAATGAGTATTGAGGTTTGTAAAAGTTTGAATTTTCTTTGTTCCTGATGGAAACTTAGCACGGCCCAAACAGTTGATTCTATCATGAGTATACCCCGTTGAATAAATAAGTAAATAGCTTGAGAGTGCTATGAAGAAATAAGATTCGTTTAGTTCGGATATTTTAATAGAATTTCTTGCGAGCGAAATTGTCACTTTATTTCGTATTTCTGGAGGCATAATCGGCGGGTAGCTGGATCAGTTAATTTGTTCTTTCTAGATTTGCACAGGATTCTGGCTGATTGCAATGCTCGCTTGGCTAGAGGGAGTAACACATTGGGAGATGTGCCCCATATCCTCCTATTTCACTGCCCCTTGGATCGCCTCCGTCCCTGGGTTGTGATAGCTCCTTTCCCTTGGAGACTTCATCCATGTTGATTTCCTCGGAGCATTGGCGTTAGGATCGGGTGATGTAGTGGCTATTAGGACTTCTCTAGGAAACCCGATTCCTAGGCTTGGTCTTTAGGGAGAGGTTTATTCCTTGGAACGGTATTGTGCCTTATTTCCAGAGTAAATTCTGTTTGCTGAGCCCTTGGAGGGTGCCTAGCCTAAAGAAGGAGCTCGATTCTATTCCACTTTGATTTCAGCGTGAGCTTTAACAATAAGAAAAGGAATGAATTGCGTCTAGACATCTTAAGACACTGAATTCCTTCTGTTAGCTTAATTCATCCAGAAATCCAAGGACGTATCACCTTAATTTATAAATTTTCAACGTGTGAAATTAGCTTTTCCACCGCAGAGAAGCGGATGACAGATCCTTTGTTTTTATGCTCAATCCAGTTATATAAGAAATGGCTCTAGAGCCTGCAAATTTCTTACTTCGAAACTATCGAATCTAGACAATAAAATGTATCTTGTTAAATATTTAGCTAAGCATCAAAGATAAATCCAATTACGTTAAATATCACTAAACTAGTAAACTCCCCGTCAAGCATGACGGGACTTAATTTAGTTTAAAATATATCTATTATCGTATATATCTGGTCCTCCTAAGCCAGAAAAAGTCCGTCGTAAGATCATAATAACTCAATAT
>KZ308470.1:552456-605547 GCA_000376725.2 Ladona fulva | reverse complement strand
TTTTTTCTTAATTGCAACTTCAAAACGTTGCAAATGCTATGCAAGTCACTGCACGTAACCATTAGGAAAAGTTCATATTCTTTCATCATCTTGTGGAGCTGCGTTTGGTGGAGTTTCCTGTAACATTTCTTCAAAGTACTCTTAAAAAATAATCAATAAAAACACAACATAACCTATAAACGTCCGTTGTTGTCGTATGTCAGACTAACAATGGAGCAACTAATGTCCATGTTGTTGCAGACTGGACGTTACAACGTTTTGACTACTTCTAGTTTGGTTTTCTCCTGCTAGGGTCAGCACTATCCAGACAAACTGTATTGTCATAGAAAGGTATGGCATTTACAACGTGTTTTAGTATGAAAAGTAATATTTTCCAATTTTGGCATTTACAACGTTTTGGAAATGCACGATTCATATATAAGATCAATTTTATTTTATTGAAGATAGGAGTAAAATTGTATATACCACTTAGTAGTTCGATAATAGCATATTAACCGGTATCAAAAGAAGAATAAGGTTAAGGAAAGTGAGAGAGCGAACTTGGAATAATCGATACGTATCCAATTGATATTCCTTCGAAAGAATTCATTGATGTGTCAGAATTTCATGCTTGGAGTTATCAGGAAATAATTTTAAACATTTCCTGCCTTGACAATATAACGCAATTGTTTTTCAGTCCAGATCTACTACCCTGGACGCTCTGAAGTCGCATTCATGTCTCGTAGAAAAGAAAGTCGTTAAATGGAAAAGGAACCTGAATTCTTCAGTGGATACCCAATTGTTAGAAACTTCACTGTGAAGCCTCACTTCACTTTACTGTTCATATAAATTGTTAGAAACTTCACTGGGCAGTTGGTAGTTTCCTTTGGTTAGCTGTTAACAGCTGTTGTTAATGTGTCTGTAAGGAATTCAGGGTTTGAATATTCATGAAATGTCGATTGAAGCTTTTATTCCAAACTTACGTAAACCGTAATAAAGATGCAGAATAAACACTTTTACCATTACCACAGAATTCTAATTCTGTGGTAATGGTAAAAGTGTTTATTCTGCATCTTTATTATGGAGAACTACCACAAGGTTGAGCCAGACTTAGTTAATTTAATTACGTAAACCGTATTAAAATTTCATGGATCGGGTGTCACGTTTCTTCGCTTAATTGAGATGATTTGCTGATTATGCTGCATTATGATTTGTCGTTCATCCTTCTCCTACCAGCAGCTCTGAATTCACTCTTACTGTTTGAGCATTGCCGTTGAATCTATGTTCCTTCTTGGCAGTGTCACGTTGTAAATGTTGAGTTCCCTGTGAATGTTTGGGGGCTTTTCGCTCCGACTCAACTGCTTTGATCGGAACGCACGTGTGCCTGTGGAAGGCGATGGGGGATGAACTACGGCTAGCCTCTTTAACTAATATATTATAATATATTATTATATGGAATATTTTTCTTTTTTCGAGTTTCTGTTGACTGGATACATTACTGTTCTTGAACCGATAGCCAATTTACAATTTGATTTATGGAGTTCCACACAGTGACAGCTTCGTCAATTGATTTTATTTTTGATGACATATTGGGCGGGGTAAGTTACCAGATAACAAAAGAAAGGGCTTGGAATAGGGAATATTAGGGCACATGGACCTACCTGAAGGTAGAACATTTTAGTAAGTACCACAACATTTACGAAATCGATTCAGTTGAAACTTACGTTTCCTCTCATTCGAGTGTGTTTCATAATCAAAAAACGCTGGTAATAAATGATCAAATGAATTCATAAATGTAATTTTAAAGCTAAATGTTGACGATTTCATACTATCTAACATATTTTATGTAATATCATTTCAGACGATAGTGTTTACATTTGCATGTCGAAGTTTAAATGAGTTCCATCGGTTTTTGTGAGATTAAATACATCAATAGCAGCAAAATTTATTGTATTAAATATCTATCAATTTCTTATAAGTATTTTGCCGCTTTACAGCACATATCGTAGTAAACGAAAAGTAGACAACCGCCTGCGATAATCGCAAAGTTTTTAAATGATAATAACGCAATGTATGGTATATATTATACGTTGTCAAGTAGTGAAGTAGAAGTTCTCAGAAACGTATGGTTCAAGTCACAAAAAATCAGAAACTATTCCCAAAATGTCGTATGAAATGTTTGAAAATGTCCCAAATATTTACCGGTATATTTCTTTTCAAAAAGCATTGTTTTCATGCGAAAGTTTTAGCCGTACTTGTATGCGTATGGCCGCCCGCACAAATAATTGAGATTCGTCTCGTAGTGGGAGAGTTAAACGCTAACCAGGAATTTAATTACGAGGTTCAGCCTCCTCTGAAGAATCCTGAGCACCAAACAGGGAGAGTGGGTCGACCGAAATAGAGGAAAGATGAGGGTCCTTGCCGAGAACTCATCTGGCGGAACTTGCACGTCACTACTTCCAACTTCCGTTCGCCCGCCCCGCGCATCTGTCGTCATTTTCTCCCAACTCATTGCCTTTTCTTTCGCGGATTCCTTTCTCCTTAGGCCGGGGCCACTTAAAAGTATGAATGGAAGCCGGTTTACCATCGTCATTTGTTTCCATCCGTTATGTATTTTAAATTTTCACGTTTTCCTATCATAACATCTCATGCAGCATTTCATAAATGTGGAGAGCATCTCATTCTCGTTATATTTGTTTAATAAATTCACTTAAGTGATCTCACCATATTAGAGTGAATTCCAAAATAAAATATTTATAAATTAACAGCCATATACTTGGGCGCGTTCACTAGCAACAAATCAACACAACTCAGCCAAAGCAGTATTTAAATAAACGTTCATTTATACATTCCTTTAAAAATGACTCATTCTTAGAAGAGTGTATACATTTACATGACAGTCTGAAAAGGGTCTGTAGAAGGAGATGGGGAATTGGGAAGGTGTGGAAGACGATATAGAAGGGAACGGGGTGCAAGAGGCAATGTAAACGTAAGAACATGGAGAAGAGGAGTAAGTCTAGTTGTCCTGGGTGGAGCATGGTACTTAAACTGTGAAACTAGTTCGGGAGAATCAAAATGGAAATTCATTGTGTTGTAGATAAAGGGGAAATCCTATTTTACAAAGATTTTTTTAGGTATCTCAGGGAAAGGTATTTAAATGACTAATTTATTTGAATGTCTTAAAAGAAATTTATTCGTCGCTTCAAAAAGTAAGGATTATATCAAAGAGCAACTTATCCCTGAAACTACGAATAGCTTGTTATTCTACTCAGTGCATTAGTAGTATTGTTAAACGTACTTCGACAACTGTGGTAAGCTCACGCATATGAATCCCCACCGGGTATTGAACCCGGGACAGCTTCCGCCAGAGGCGAAAACGCAACTCTACTATCCGGGAGCCTTTCGCGCTATAATTTTCATAATTATTGTCTGTATACGTCAGGCCTTCCTATTTTCAAGTCCTTTTCATGAGTTATTCATATCGCCATTTCCTTCATCAGCATCGCTAATATATACGAAACCGTTGTTGAATATTGTTTGTAATGGCGAGTCTCTAACATTCTACTTCTGAATAACATTATTGCAGAAATTTCTTGAGGGAAACATTATGAACTCACGTACCATATATTGCTTTGTAAGAGGTAAAACTTGCCGTTGTGGTATGTATTGCCATATCAGAAATATTTTGGTCACCAATTCTCCAATATTCCAATCGATGTCGTCAACTTTATTAATCAGTTATTGGTTGAATTTATAAATATACCATCAACTTCGATTCTACTTGGGAAAAGTTGTCTGGTAATTGCAAAATAAAAATGATTCATTTGTTTTGGTAGAAAAGAAGGAAAAATTAGCATTGAGAGTCACAAGGAAAAACTAAAATCTGAGAAATAATATGGAAAGATGAATTACGTACGTGTGGAGAGTATTAATTTGATGTGTAAAACTCTTGTGAAAGGGAAATTTGCATTGCAGCATTTAGGGATGTTTCAGGCTTAGATATAATTAACTATCAATAAGTAATATATACATTTATTTCATTTTTGGAGTCAATTTTAGCGTAATGCGGGCTTAATAGTATCGTATTGGGGTAATGGATTTTATTCACGTTCCCGATGTCAGGTGTATGAATGCATAACTTATTTAACTGCACTCCGTTTCGTGACCGAAGTCTGCTCCATCGAAAGGCATGATTCCTCCCATAAAGGGATGGATGTCATCCTATCATCTTTGATTTATCATCTTTTGGAAGATATTTTATCGGACGATTTCCTTCCCTTTCTGTCTGTGATTTTTCCGCAATCCCATTACTCAAATACATCTCATATATTTATTACTCTTTCGTCCGTGCAAAAACTCTCTTCATATCGCTTTTCCTTTTTTCGAATCCCTTATTTATTTCCTTTATCCCTCTCGTTTTATTTCCAATTCCTTTTCTCTCTTGATCACTTCATCTTCTTTACGTTGCCGATATTTTATTTTTTAGAAAGCTGTACTCAGAAGATATTGCATTTAAAGCCAGGGGAACTTATAGTTGTTTCTACCTGTTGATGGTACGATATAATTGTATCGAATATTGATGTTTCATTGCTGAAAATTTCTATATTCTTTAATAATTTCACAATCCAACTATCTCTTAAAAATACCCCAAAAGTGTAATGGTCGTCTTCTTAAGATATTTTTCGGAGAACTTCATTAACGATTTATTATTGTTGCCTGATGTTAATCGTCAAATACATTTAAAAGAAATTTATTTCTGTGTCCAAATTGTGATGTAGTAGCTAACGAAAGTCTCTCTAACTCTGTATTTGTTGCATAATTGTTACCTGTTTGCTTTTTATGATTAACTTGGTACATATTAATATTTGTGTATATTGCTAATATTTATATATTGCTAATTCATTGGTTCTGTTTTATTTACAGGTGAGTTTTGCGTTTCTTATTACTGCAGCAAACCAGAGATGTAAGGCTTTCTTGTGAGTACTTTAAACATGAATTCGTAAACGTTTTGCTTCTGTAGTACCTCATGAGTTATTTTACTAGTTGACTTTAATTGTTGGCTTCGTATTATCTTAATTGTTCTTTCTAAAAACATACCACGGGAATATTCTTTTTCCATCTTTAAATATTTCTCCCTACATTATTATTACAATCTTGTCATTATAAATATAATTTTTAGGTTGAATAGAGTCATTATAGTTCTTCCTTGCCATTCCTACGATTTTATCCCGCTGAAACCAAGATAAGGTCTTCTCAGCTTATTTCCTAGAACGTACTTTCTGTCCTACTATTTCTCTATCCACAATTTCTCTATTTGCCATCTCTTTTGATCCCTCTAAATGGCTTTCTTTAATGGTTTCATCTCAAGAGATAATCTAGAAGTCTTATTTGCGATAAAGTTGTCTATCCTTAGGTTCATCCTGTTGCATTCGAATTGAATGCTATCCTTTTCAAAGACTCAATTTAATTAATTGCATTGGGTTTTCTATTCATTGTACTCCAGCAATTGGATCTTTTCTAAAAGGATGCTCGTTCCAGATCTTTTACAATCCTTATTATTGGATGTACCTTATTTCACTCTGACTTTGAATGCTCAATGTTTTCATTGGCTGTAAACCATGAGTAATTAAGTAATGTCCATTAATTGAACGTTACGAAATTGATGAATCCTTGGTTCATTTCTTCTTAAAGTTTCAATACGATGTTCCGTAGATAGGATAGTATCTGCAGTCTCATTTTCAGTTCCGTAGCTATCTTTCTGTCTATCCGTTCCTTTGATTAACCGTCCACCCGTTTCTTTGATACTTAATGGCTTTCTTTTCATGTTCTCAATCTAATGGAAGTTTCCTTCAGTAGTATCCTTTTCGTGTAGTCAATGAAGAAGCCTTTCTCCATCTCTGTCTGTTTCCTTTTCCCTGCCCCTTTCATTCTCCAATATTCTATTAGGTACCCTCTTTCCTCTTACTTCCCCTCTTTTCTCCCTCCCTTCATTCTTTCTAAACCCCATCCCTTCCTCTCCATTCATCTCTGTCCCCCTTTTAACTCGGAGTGCATAAGACTCTCTTTCCATCTGTCTTGTCTTCCCACCGGGATCCCTTTTTTCTTCTCTCTACGTGATCCTATCCTCCGTGGATCGTGAGTTTCGCCACTTTTTGTTTTTAATTCCTTTTTTTCCGTTACCTTGTCCCTCAGCGCCGTTCTTTTTTGTGTTTTTCGCTTTTCTCTCGTATTCCTCCCTCGTATCCATGGAAATCTCGAGTCGTTCGTCATAGATTGTGCACAGTGGGTCACGATCGGGGGTAGGCGGGAGGGGAAGGTGTGACTGTGACCTGGTAGATCGTGCAACGTGACAGTTTTTTGTGTATGTCTGTCCTCTGCAGAATTTTGGCATTTGTTCGGAGGTTGCTGATCGTGGCATCTTGAAGAATAGCTTTCTCTGCTTGTTATCTCCTGCTATTGGAGTTTTCTTTGTTCATGGTGGGTATTTGCTTGTAACGGTGGCTTTTCCTTTCTTTCGGATGGTTTTCTAGCTAATCAAATGTCTATGTTTTTACCCTGCAAGCCGCCTTTCGGCGTGTGACAGGAGGTGCATGCACCATGACTCTACTTCCTTAATCGATTATTTTCGCGTTTGCGGAAAAAATGAGTTCCTGAATCTATTTGTTCTGGCATCCATTTCTTTGATCTTTCTCGCATTATCGGAACGGGCTATGTAACATGGTGAACGCATTATATCTGCTACATCATCTCTAAACGTGCTTTCTCTGAATTTATCCAGTAAATTGATCCTTTGTTGAAATCCTCTAACTTCCAAAGATTCCCATTTTGCGTCCTGTAGCATCTGAGTGACGCTCACTGATTTATCGTAGCAATACTTCACAAAACGTATCGTCTTTCGCTTCACCTTTTCTAATTCTTTAATACAACACTTATCGGCAGGGTCCCATACACTACACGCATACTGAAGATGAGGTCTGACTAACGCAAGATAACATCGCTCGCGAACTTTTTCGTCGCTCCGACCGACTATTCTCTTTACGAAGCCGAGTTTTTTAAGTGCTTTTCCGCATATATTATGGATGTGAGTACTCCATGTTAAGTTATTCGTGAGAGTTACTCCAAGATATTTCACTGACTCTACTGTTAATAAGTTTATCCCACGGAGACTGTACGGATAATCTTTAATAATAGATTTTCTTTCGAAGAAGTTAACTACTGAACATTTGTCTACATTTCGCTCTAATTGCCAATCATCGTACTATTTCATAATGTTATCTAAATCATTCGACAGGGTTAGTCTATCATCTTTACTCTCTATTTCCCTGTAAATTACCGCATCGTCTGCAAATATCCTAACTTTACTATCAATAAGATTGTTAAGGTCGTTAATGTACACTAAAAATAGTAACGGTCCGATTACACTACCCTGCAGGACGCCCGAGGTCACCTTTACTACGTTAGAACTAATACCGTCCAGCACTAATCGTTGCTCTCTATCGGAGAGAAAGTCCTTTATCCAATTTATTACCTCTGCATTGATTCCTGCAACTTTTAATTTGTACAATAATTTATAAGGGACCTTATCGAATGCCTTTCGAAAATCTAAAATAGCTCTATTCGCTGTACTTATTGGCCACATTTACAATTATGAGATTATTTGAATACATTTAGGCCATTTTCCAGGAAAATTACTGCCCTAATTAAAACCCTAATCGTGGAGTAATTTGTATATCGAAGTCTATCCAACTACCAATTTTCATCTGTGTGTCCGTTCCGGAATTATATACTCTCCTTGTGAGAAGTTCTATTTTATCATAAACAAATCTGTTCGGATCATAATATCTGCACCTCAGACTTTTAATCCGTCTGTGGTAGCACTCCTTTGGATTTGCCTCGACCCGAGACACGCATAAACACGCTATTCCAGGGAACCTTCCCCCTCTCGTCTTTTCCCATTCATTTTTCACCTCAACTCCTTAGAGATGATGGCGGAAGAGTATCTTTTCCCGTTAAACCGCACGCATATATACGCATCCCTTCCATTTCTCATTCCCATGAGACGCTCCGCATCTTCGCGAGATGCACCAGCCTCCCCTCCTACGGAAAAAGAACAGTTCGTTGCTGGTTTTCTCTTTATGGAAAACGTTACCATTCTACGTAAACCACCGTTGATGCTCTTACATCCGTAATGCGACGATAGGTAGAATTTCTTTGAATAGTTTTATTTAGTTTTTATGACCCGTGTCTCGTCGATTGAGCGGTGACAACTGAACGTCTGCCAATTTAGCGATGCGAGATTTTAAGGGCTGCCTCGTAGATAGCGAAGTTTCTATTATTGTTTGTCAAATATTTTACAAAAATTATTACTTATTTTACTCGGTACTAAGCCTTGAAAGTACATTCTGAGACAAATACTTAATGAATAGTTAACACAATCATAAACCTTATTAAATTTGAATAGACAGAATTAACGCATTTTCTGAAATTGACTTATACTTTTAAGTACTGTAATCTTTTAGAACGTTTTACCAGGGACCCCGTAGTTGCCGGAATGAGGGGAGGCCTCCCAGATGTAAGGGCCCCGCTTAAGAAGGCCTTCATATTATTTATTGCTGGTGGGGCCCCAAATTTACCGTTACTCCACAACCCCTAGCTAGCTTGAGATTAGGGGCCACATACAAACATATCAGGTTTTACCGGAGAGAAATATCCATGTCCATGTTACTCAACAGCCCCTAGCTATTTTCGCATTTCAACAGGAAACGAGGTCATAGATACAGATTGGTCGATATCTCAATTCACTCATCGTAAGCTACGCATCTTATGTTTATTCTTAGTTAAGTTTTTAGTTCCTCAAAAGATCTAAGAAAAGGATTTCAGTGTGTATACGGTATAAGGGAGAGGAAAACTCTATGGATTTGGCATCATCTAAGGAGAGAATGTATGATCAAAAGTCTATAAGAAGGGAAGGCAGAGGGTAAGGGAAAAATGGATGGAGAGAGTCTTCAGCTGGGAGATGAGCTTAGAGAGGTTGGGGAGCTGCTCATGATCAGAGTAGGGCCAGAGAAGGAAGGAAAGAGAAAAACTTGATGTAACGTATAATCCCCCACATATGGAGAGAGAATGCGTATTAATTTACCTAATAGTAGTAAAGCATTGTATTTGGTAAAATCTCGTCATATATTATCTCATGTCCAATTATTAAGCCATCTCTAAAAGATGATGTTATGTAATATGGTTCATTTCAACTCCGAATACTTAACTTGGGTTATGTTTCATCTCTCAGTCAGTCATGTTCTGTCGATGTGGTAGTTATTATCATGTTTCAAAATCGTACGTATATGTAATGGAGCGGAAAAACTCTTTCATTCCAGAGTTTCGTTTTTTATAGAGATTTCAAGAAATTAGATTGATATACAGTGGTTTGATGTCGATAAAGTAGGACGTGTAGTTTTTAGGAGGGTGAAGTTAACGCCATGGTTTAGATCAGGGTTTCAGCTAAGTTCATTTGGTTATTGAACACAAACACTATTTTCCTTTATTGGATCGGTTACTTTTTTTTCCTTACATTCTCGTGTTTTTTTTCTATCCTGGAAAACAATTATTTGCCGTATGTGTGAGAAATTACCGGCCGCGGTGGCGGAGTGGTTAGCGTGCTGGCGCTCCAACACTAAGGTTCGAGTCCCGGCTAATTGGATTTTTCCGGTTAGGGAATGGAATGGTTGTTTGTGTTCGTGATATATATTAAAATGGATGTTATTGGGGTCCTCCTGTTTCCATTATAGAAATAATAATAATAATAAAATTGAACAGAAACTTAAACAGATACTGCCACCGTGTAAATGAAAAGTATAATAAACTAAAGAATTCATCTCATCTTTATACTTGCTTAAAATTTTGCGATGTAGTCTGAAATTTCTGCGGGTTCTCAACTTTAAAGCTTCGGATGCTAGCTAATGAAGCTGCTGTACTTGTTTATTTATGACTTTACTTCCTCAGTTGTGATTCTGTCGTCCCCTCTTTATGGAAAATGGAACTGCTCCTCCCTCATTTATATTTTATTGCGATGGTACCGGGGGACATCCTG
Source organism: Ladona fulva (assembly GCA_000376725.2). Lineage (NCBI taxonomy): Eukaryota > Metazoa > Arthropoda > Insecta > Odonata > Libellulidae > Ladona > Ladona fulva. The sequence goes on along the minus strand of KZ308470.1, from coordinate 595,481 downwards.
CGTCCCTTTTTCCGTACTTATGGAAAGGGACGTCTGCCTTACGATGGCCTGCTACAGCACCGTAACGCCTTTCATGGCAGGTCATCAATGTTCATGGTTTCTACCGTTTTCGATTTGTCCTTTTTCGCATACGAGCGGAAAAGAAGGTCCGGAACATTTTCGTGGGGTTTCTGTTCTAGTCAGCGTGACTCTGCACAGAAAGAGTATAATCGCAATTGTTTTTCGGAGTATCCGTGATCGTATTGGTTTAAGTTTATTGAATCGTAAGGGTTTTGGTATTGGAATGGGTCAGAATGCTTCAGGAGTCCTTTTATTTGCTGTTGTTCAAACTCTTGGTTGGGTCCTGTGTCAGGATACTTTTCGTCATATCTCCCTCTAACTTATCTTCTTCTTTGGAAGGAGAGAAATTACTTGTGGGCGCTTGGATACCGAGTGTAACCCATGGAAGGTTGCTAATTTACGAGCGATGGAACGACGCCAACATTTTTACCGATTCCGATAAAATTCCTGATACTTCTATAAACTTCCGATTCAGATACAATATTTTATTTGCTGTTGTTTTTGGAACAAATACTTAAGGAATGATAATATTAAACGACTTTATTTCATGGCAAGATTGAGACTAGTTAGTCTCTTCTTACATCTAACCCTAGAAGAAATGAGGTGCATTCGCTAATACATTAATGAGATGAATAATTAACACAAAAGAGTATTATTTTATTTTGATTTTTAATTTATAAATTCATCAAAACGACATATTTTAATAGATAATTGTTTAATGTGGAAGCTCCAAGATTGTCGATTGTATACTGTAAGTATGTAAAATATTGTCACAAATCTTCCCCTCGCCCCTTGGTAAGTTTTCAAAATTCACACCTTCAGTTTATTTGATACAGTAATTTCAAAATACATATTGAGTGATTGTAATTGATTCTACCATAAATGATTACTGATATCGCAGAAATGTTCTTTAATGAAACGATAAGATCATTTTCTTTCTTATATAGTGTTGTAAAAAGTGCTTCGACGCCTAAGGTCATTTCGCGCGTAGGCCCCCACCGGGAATCGAACCCGGGTCCGATTTCACGGAATTTGAGTACGTTGCCCACTTGGCTACCATGGAGCTTCATTTTCTCTCTTGCATTCGATCACTGCACCTCATGACATTTCCAAAATATCAACAAATTATATAGGCTATGGAATCTTCAAGCTTGGAAGATTATCTTTTGGTAGTTAGAGTTGTGAATTGGCATTCTTACATTGTCTACGTTGCTAGGATCCAACCTCCTTGGTGACAGTCTCATGAAGAAGGCTTTCATCTCCCTCCTGGTCAGTCCTTCAATAATGCATTCCTGTCAGATTGATATAACACTGTCTCAACCCTCAAATCCTCTGAACCCTTTGAGGACACAAAACCGTGTGAGAATCGTGCAGAAACGAATCCTGTGAGAGCTTTTCGCCTCCCACAAATAAACGCGTACGCTTGAGTCAATCTCATCTCCTCCTCCCTCGGCTTCTTGGAAGTTCCTCCATCTGCAATAGGCTCGTCTTACAAACCCTGTGGGACGTCAACATGGGGGAGGAAAGGAATTCGGGGCCCGTTTTTGCACCCTTCCACTTCAGGGAACGGGGCTTTCTCGCTCTTTTAGGGCCTTCGGAGACGGCCACCCCGCCGGGGATCGTCTTTATTTTTCCGCCCTCGCATCCCCTGCGACACCATTGTTGTGCTCTGAGGAATGGCCCATCCGTTGAGTCGGCTTTGATGACGGGGGTTGGGCTCCTTCCTTTCTGCTTTTTGGTGAGACTTTTGTGTTCTCTCCTTCGAGAAACGGGGGTCCTGAGGAGACGAGGGGATTGGCTTGTGAAGGCGGTGCTAGTGAACCACTTTAAGGGTGATTGTGCCGTAAAGTTCCGTCCTTTTCGGGAAACGGCGTATTTACGCGTCGTGACTGTTATAGGAGGTGACAGACTAAGCCGTCATGATTGTTTACAGGGTATTTGTGTCTTTTAAAGAGTGTTCTGCGTCCATACTGTGTTTTCTGAGCCAGATTTAAATCGCGCCAGTTCCCTCCATCGATTTGTATGGCGTTAGGATAAATTCATAGTTGCCAATTTAGCGATTTTGTCGCTAAATCAGCGAGTTTTTCTTCTTTTAGCGACCCTTTTTCTGTTTCATCGACATCTTGTATGTACTCTATATAACATGATCAGTGACACCGACCCTCCTCTACCTATTCTTAACACAATATGGTTAACTTATTTTTAATTAAAATATCATTACTTTTGGTTGATAAAAGACTTAATAGTCATACTAAAATTTAATTTTCGGATTTATTGAAATGTATTATTTATCCATTTATAGTAGAGAATTTAAGGCATTCTAAATCGTAAAGAATGGAAGGTTGCATCTTTTCCTTCTCTACGTTATGGAGACCTACCACAAAGAAACAATTGAAAGCTATTTTATTTTTTAACTACTTTTTAAGTAAATTTTTTAGAGTTTAGCGACTTTTAGCTACTTTTCAGGGTTTATCTATATAGTTTTCAAAAATAATTTGGGATCTATGCAGGGGCACCAAGCTTTTCTTTGCTCAAGAATTCAAATTATCGGTAAGGTTTTTAGATGACATAAAGGGTGGGGTAAGTTAACAAGAAGCGAAAGAAATGGCATTGAATAGGGAATATTAAGGCACATAAACTCACTGAAAGGTACCACACTTGTGTGTGGTGAAAAGTGATTTTCCTAATACACTTTCGTAGGTCATAATTTGCGATCCCTAAGCATTATATAGAAACATAATTTGAATGTAAATCGGTGGGTTTCAAACTCATACTTCAACGCTAATATGTGTGAAAATTCTCTTAGGTTGTTATGTCTGCGGAAATCTATACTGAAGTGCTCCCAAGTGATCGTTTTTCGCCCCCTCAATCCTCCTCCGCCTTTGGGGTCGGGAATTGGGTTGGGCAGTCCTGGCTCCATCGTGATTGTTTACTGTATTTTTGTTGTAACCGGCAGATTTTCCTAATTACTATATTGTCACAAATTTTATGTCGGTGGTTTCTACGGATATAGATTCGTAACATTTAAAGAGTTTGTAAGAACTTTATAACCACGTAAATATTATATAGTGAAATATCTATCAGGAAGGTTTGTTCTCCATGCATTAATTACATGTTTTAATAATTTTATAAAAGTTAGAAAACTCTCTCAGTTGGAAGGCTGGTTAATTTTTCAAAGACAAATTCGCTGATTCGAATCAGTGAAAAATTTTATACATGGGTAGGTTAGATAATAATAATCATGTTTTTATCGAAGAGAATGTTTGTCTTATGAGACCGATCTTACAACTAACCTAGTAAAGACGAACCCAAAAAATCATGCCCTGACCAGAACCAGGGACCGTTGCTTGGCTACCACGCTAACTCTCTAGTAGTTGTTGTGACATCATCCGAACAATTCAGAATGACGTCTCGCTCCGTCATAGGCCGTGTCAACAATGAACTTTCATCGTGCTAACAATGGATCTCGACGGATTGTTCCATCATACCAACAATGGCCGTGGCTCCGGAAATCAATGCAGTCGATCTCTGGAATCGTCTTCATCACGTGCAGACGAAGCAAAAAACTGAAATATGTCCCCTCCTTACAGGTGGTTTCCTCTTTCACGGGTTGATGAAACGCTATTCGCCAGGAGGCACCTGTTTCGGGAAAAGCCTAAAATGGCTGTTAGATTTCTATCGGAAAAGGAGGCATAAAAAGGTCTTTATTCGGAGAGGAAAACACTTTATTTATCTCGTGGAATCCGCTATAAAAAGCGTGCGTCGAAGATGAATGCTCTTTCTGGCACTTTTTCTTGGGTTTGCGTTGGGACCTGGCGTTGTCTCCTCTCAGGGCCGATGAACCCGTGAATGGGATAAATACATCTGCGGTGGACGCAAGGAAAAAAGCTTTCCCGCGGGTTGACGGACGGAATAAACATGTGCTATCGACTCCTGGAGTCTTAACGAGCGTCATTCACGTGTTTGTTTTGCTATCGCATTATTCACCTTCATTTCCCTCGCAGCTTTGCTTTCCTTGTATTCGATCCTCTTTTTACGACCGGAGTAACGCTTTTAGATGATGACTAAAGTGATTGCCAAAGCCTCCTATTTATGTTGTAGGCAGTACCGGTTTCAGATAAGTTAGCGTCCTGAGGCTACGCATTTCGCCTTCTTAATTGTTGACTTTGTTTGCTTACGGTTCAGCTATATCAGCATCTATTGTCGACGCTGCGTTTGTTGCGACAATCATAAGTTATTTATTTTCTTATTCTTCCTACTTCTTGTGGGATCTACCGATGATTTTGATAATAGTTATCAGTGATGAAGGTGAATTTGGTTTAAGCACACCTTTTTACGGTATTCTCGCTGTAAATACTCGTTTGGTGTGTAGGATTCCCACCGGGATCGAACCTGGCACGCGCTACCAATTAGGCGTGGTAGTCCTAATCATTTAAGCGAACATTTATTAAAGAATTAGTCTAGATCTTTACACATTACTATCTAATTTGTCCTCTCACGCCATACATCGTATGAACCATATCGCACTGAACTACTTCTACTTCGGTTTCTGTTTAATGCCAGCTCTGGAAATGGGCAGTTCTCAATTGATTATTGGTGGAACTTATTTAAATTGAGATAAATGAAAACAAAACCTGATTCCGTCCACAGAAAAGATAAATATTTAATGAAATGATTTTTGTTTTCCTTTAACTAAAAGTGAGAATTTCTTCTTCTGCCTCTTATATATTAAAACATTTCATTGCAATTCTTATCAGATAGTATTTTAATAAACATTAGGTATTACAGGTTAAGGAAACCAGAATGAATATTTTCGGAATAACTTAGGTATGCCTAAGAAATATATTCAAATGTATGAACAGAAAGAATGTATTATCCATGTGTGAAATCTATGATATATCAATTTTGATAGAATCGATTTAACTGTTTGAATTTGATATCCGATAGAAAAAATACGTTATACACAAATTCTTTTATTCTGAGGATCTTTTCATGTGCTCCTTTCACGTTATAGTAGACATTAAATTATTTTGTGAATCTTAATATTAGTAACTTTTTATCTTTGTTTGTATTTTGTACTTCGGCAAAAATTTCTCGTAGAAAATACTGTTTTAAGGGCTAATGTTTTATGTGTAGCATTATTTATCGAGTCGTTTTAAAGTCTCGCAGCGTGGGTGATAACAGTTCCATTGACCTAAGTGGATAAATGAGCTCATCGATTCGTTTTATTTTTAATTCGTGACTGGAGACATCAAATGATTTCTAACCTTTTATCAGAGCCGCGTCTGTATTAAGAGAGCAAAGTTTGTGGAATAAATTATATTTCTGCAGTTGCCGGGGGAGTGGACAAGAGCTACGATATTAATTCCTCAGTGAAGGGTGAGTTACCAACTCTTAACGACTCTCACTCACCAATACATTTCTTACTCCTTTTCTTTATTAAAGCGTGGACATGAGTTGTAGCTTTGTATAAAGTATCTTAGAGTGGACTGCTCTGGATATCTCAGGATTCTTAAATTAATAAAACTAAGGATATTTCAGTAGAAATGTTACGCTCAGGTCGCGTTTTACAAGAAATTTGAGTATATTTCGAAAATATTCTCGATTATAAGAGGAAATTCTCAAGTTTCGATAATCTTGTATCGTGTTATGTTATACATTAGTACATATATACTGTTATAAACATTAAATAGTGTAAGTAAAAAGGTGGAACTTATAAAGACAATAGGATATACTTCTTAAGAGGTCTACACTATAGATATGAAACATCAGACTAGGTAGTGTAACGTTTTAGATGTGATCCTTTGTAGCAAAGGAATTAAAATCGTGAAAAATGTAATTGTGACTTGTAATTTCTCAGGATTTAGCCTCACGTCTTTACCGTGCCAAGTGTTTACACCTTTCCTTAATCCTTTTGTAGCGAAGAGAAACTTTTTGTGGAGAAGGTAACCGGCTTTAAGTCATCAAGTGTATTTGCATGAAATGTACATTTTTGTATGTTTTGATGTTTGCGGTCGGTTACTAAATATGATCCTAGAAATCTTAGAATTCATAAAAAATCAAAAATTGTTACTGAAGATGGACTGCTTCATGTCTTTTTTATGATATGATTCTTTTTAAAATTTCATTTCTTCGATTACGCTTTCGTTAATAAGTTTTCATTATGTTTGCAAAAGATATTTTTAATCAATGTTCCTATTTAAGCATCGTTTCTCCTTGAAGTAATTTATTTGTCGTTCATTCCCTAATTGTATTCTAAAATATCACACATGTCCCTTCTACTGATGATGAATTAGGAGTATGTTAGAACAAATGGTGAAAATTTAGGTGCAGTTCAGCTTTGGTTAACCCAAAATTCTCATTTTTTGTGTAAATTGTGGATTTTTGTTCCATCTAGTTCATGGGATTCTTGTTCAACACAGTTTCTGAATTATTGCAAATGTTCATAATTTCATTCCAGCTTCTTCACTATTAGCGACTCTTTCCATATTTCCTACCATTCTCAACTCGGGTTTGCAATTCATTTCGTGTCATCAGTTTCATTCCGCGAACAATTTATTTTGAGCGAGAGCTCTTTGTTTTGTCGCACTCAAGTTTTACAAAGAACAAGACTTTCTTTTGTGAACGAAAAAGCCTTAAAGTTCGGATCAACTGTTCGGAATCCCCTTTATTTTTTATTTCGTGCAAAACTCTTTCTCGGGAGTAAATTGAGAAAGTTACAGTTGCGGGTAGAATTCGGATTTTTCGAAACGAGGGGGGCGTAGGGAGATTTTGGGGGAAATTCAGGCAGCAATCTCTTATTCATGCGACTGTAATCTTCTTTCCTCTCTCTCTCTCCCTTCTTCTCCATCCATTTGCGTCTTTGCTTCTGTTTATTTCTTCCATCGCTTAGAAATTTGCATCTTATATTTCGTAATGTCTTCCGGAGCTCCTCCATCAAAAATAACTTATGATGACTTGTTCATTTCGTGGGCCGTTTCATTTCCTATGTTTATGCAAGAAGTGGGTTTGATACGCTGCAGCTTTCGACGTTCTAAATAAAGCCAATCCTCCAACCCAAGAATACGCATGAGAAATAAAATTTTCTCGTAATGCCTTCATTTTATTCCTTACGAATTTCAGTTTCCCTTGCTCTGTTGTAGTAGTCTATAATAGCCCAAAATTATATTACCTGTTCTAAAATCAGTCAGTTATTCAGTGAAACACCATTACGTTGTGGCGAATATTTAGTAAAAGTTTCTACTTATCTCTGAAATATTCATTTTGATATTACCAGCTCTCCGTGCTGTCAAAAGAGACCACAGTATTTTCTGTGCTGTAAACTGTGTTAGATTCGTGCATTGTAGAAAGTACCAGGAAAAATAGATCGTCTTTAGTAAGACAGAGATTTCCGAAGCTAATGGTGAGTTTCCTTGTAGATCCCAGCGGGATACGCGTTTGCCTTCGGTGAAAACAGTCCCGGTTTCGACTCCTGGTAGCGGGGATCTGCAAACTTACGACAGATGCCAAAGCACATTTATAGAGCTCTAAGAAAAAATTCCGTAGGATAACAAGCGATAGTTCATTTTCCAGATTGCTCATTTTATTTACATACTCAGGTAAATGGCGCGAAAGAACGGATTCTATCTTTAATTCTACCGCTAAAACGGCGGCCTATCGTATTCTTATTGTGTTTCTAAATTTTGCAGTCGAAAATTCCGTTGATATGTCATTTATTCTGCGATATATCGCATATTGCTCTCTCGTCTCGGCCATTAAGGAGGCGTTTACCGACGCGTAGCCAGAAATGTAAATAAAATCTGGATTAGAAAAAGCGTCGGAGCAACTGTTTGTTGTAGCAACCGAAATTTTATCGATGGCAACGTAAACATATACTAAATTTGTTTCAGTCGAAGAAAGAAAAATAAACTTCTACCCGCACCAAATTTATTCCACCACAATGGTTTCCACGCTTTGATGACGTGAATAAATTTATATATTGGTTAAGAGTTAGTTTTTCTTTCTTCCATTGCGGATTCCTACCACAAAGTCGTACTTGAAGCAATGAATAGTAAATTTAACTCGTATATTTTTCGATTTCGGATTGCAAACCACATTTGATGAAAATAACAAGAATGTAATGTATGTGAGAATGTAATGTGAATTATATTTTTTCCGGTACTCCTTCAGATTACGAACAACTATTATTACTAAGTGTTATCAAAAAGAAAAAGTCAGTAATGGAATGAAAGACCAACTTCACGTGCATTTCTTACGGAAGTTACAAGATGTAACTTAAATGAAGGCATAAATATGTAAATTTATAAATATATGCGTGACAGCGATTAGTATAATAAATTTATGCGGTGGCGACTTTTTTAATCTTATTATTGTGAATAGTATTCAGTACTTAAAGTATTTTAAATTTAGAGGAAGGTTCGTTACCCTCTGCAACCCCTCTATTTTAATGTGCATCCCTTTCATATGGAGATTATATCATTTGGAGTTCAGAACGGCTGAAAAAAGAAATCTCCTCGGAAAACACAGAGATTAGCCTTTCTCGAAAACATGCATGTTTGCCTGCCAATCAATGAGAAGTGTTCTTTATGAAAATAGCGGAATCTTCAGCTGGAATCGTTATATTTTTCGTAGTTTTCGAAAGAAGTTGTTCGCGAATTAAAAGATAACATCACGTTTCGTTTTCGAGTTTCGAAAATGACGAAGAATTTGATGAATAGAATTTTGTGTGCCTTTGAGATGGGACATCTAAGAAATCTGTTAATTTTGAAGGAACCTAAAACTAGGTTGATGATCTTTTGTATTGATTTGAAAGTAATACAATAAAAATCTATTAACCGTTTCTCTAGGTCAATTTGATTTTGCTTTCTCGGAAAAATGTGTCAGCAATTCAATTTTTAACGATTTTTAGATCTTATCAATCCATTTTTAATGCCCTTGGCGGAAGATGTAAATGATATATTATCTCTCATCTTAAAAGTAAAAATATGACGGATTTCAAAATATCTACCATTATACGTACCTGAAGATGACGATTTAGCAAGAACCAGTCATTTTATTTAATTCAAGTGGAAAATTCTGTTTTTTGTTTCCCTCTTTTAGTTAAATTTTACGTTTTTTTCTTTATATGATTTGGCTGAATTCCATTATGAATTGAGTCGACTTGATGGCTACGAAGCGATTAAAACTTTTCCATGCGCCCTGCGAGTCACAGCCAAAGATAGCGAACGGTTATTCTCATAATTTATCTTTTCGGAATTGCTTCTGCTGAATGGCGTTTATTGCCGACGGCATTAATCAATCGTTAATGAAGTAATCGCGTGTGACGTTATCGATCACAGCGCTTGACCCTTACTTAAGGTCGTTATGATCAGTATGTCTACATTGATTCAGTAATGACGTCTAGGTGTAATTTAATCGTACTTACTGGGTCTTCGCAACTTTTTATTTATTCTCGCGTCTTATAAATATCACCTTGCATATTTATTTTAGCTATCACTGTCGAACTTGAGAACCATATTTACTTTGTAAAATTAAATTAGAAATAACGGTCGTACGGATTCGGGAGGAATATCATAAGAAAGATAATTGAATACATATTATCATTTTTGTCGTCGGGTATTGTTTTTGCGATGAAATCGCCAAAACTCTGATAAAATACATCGATTTTTCGAGAAATTTACGAATTAAACGTAGTAAATGTTTTCGTTGCTATCAATAAAACTTTGGTTGCTACAACAAACAGCTGCTCCGACACTTCCAGAATTCATTTATATCGCTCGTTGAATCGGTACCAATAGTTTTTCTTCCTAATGTCTTTCCAAATTGAGGTATTTAATTTGTTTATAAGCTTTTCATTTATCTTTGTCCCTTCCTATGAATCTCATTTAATTCATTTTATCAAACCTATTACATTCTGGAAATCTTCATCAGTTTTTCCATTCTTTAGTAACACGTCGTGGTTTATTTTTCATTTTTCCATGATTTGCATGAAATGTCCGCGAGTTCAACGGCTACGTTCGGCACTTTTGAGTCATTTCTTCTCCCATTATGAAGTTGCTTGTGTTTTCGTGTGCAGTAACGAGAGTCATGAATGCGTTTGAAACTGCTGTCAAGGGAAACGGTCGTCGCAAGGAATCTCCGTTTCTGATCCGAGCCACTCCGCTGTGTCGTAATTGTGCAGCTGCGCTCTCCTCCAAGGGGTCGCTCGTGTCTAATCCTGGGTCCGGTGCAAGGGTCGAATCTGATAGATGCCGCTGCACCTTTAAGTACCAGTGACAGCCGAACGAGGGGGCGGTTGTCGCCGTGATCTCGTCGGAAACCTTCGTAAGAAATTAGGCGTAGTAGACAGTGATTGATGCACCCCTTCTAATTTCGTGATCCTAAGCTCGAGGATTTCAGAGTCCGTTGTGCGAGAGGGTCTTCACTAAGGGAAGGTTGAAATGATGCCACTTTTTTCCCGAAACCTTTTGTCTTGTTTAAATTCTGTCGGTGACGGACATTTTGTCGTTGTTTGATGTCAGGGGACACAGAAGTATTGCTCTAATTCCACAAAGGTACCCGTACATCACTCCCATTAGTCCTGCACTTAAATAACAAGAAGGTTTTCCTATGCTCGGATCTAATGCTGATTGGTACAGGGTTAACGGTACATTACGGAATATTTATCATGGCCAGTCTTTCAATTTCTACAAATTTTATAGATAATCAACGAGACATTCATACGCCCCACTGAGTGAGAAATGGTTCCAAGAAAAATGTATGTAATATAGAAAGAATAGAATTCTGATGGTAGACGATCCTATCTGGTGAGTTATTGAAACTTAAATTTCAGATATTCTAGCGTAAAAACCTTTTATTCTTCGTGGGGCAAGTAGATGCATGTTTCCCAGAGTAAAGGGTTTGGATCTCACTATCAGTATTTTTTTCTTTTTTGTCGCGCAAGGTTGAATGATTTTTGTGCTTATTCTTAGTCAAACTCTGACGTGAGAAATGCCTTAATTCTTTTTCTAAGACCAGGATACTGTCATAATCGATTAAATTATCAGTATTTGATGATTCATACTCCTTTTATTCTGATGTAAATGTAGCTAGAGGACGTAATATTAATGATGGGAGTGTTTTTATTCGTTTGTGTTACTATCATAATTCCATCAGGGAAAGAGATGGTGCGAATCCTAATTCACCTTTGTCTCTTGGGCTGCGATTGCGTGTCGTAAGATTACGAAGGAATTAATCAAACTGAAGATGAGAGCTGTGTAAGCTTTCTATATTACATACATTTTTCTTGGAACCATTTCTCACTCAGTGGGGCGTATGAATGTCTCGTTGATTATCTATAAAATTTGTAGAAATTGAAAATTAGCTCTTTGATAATATTTCATCACATGCGCAGTTGTGCTTGACTTCAACTATGCTTAATTAATTACGGAAATATCTATTAATAAGACGTAATTCATAATATCGGGTTGCTTTGTATTTTCTTTTTAACATGTTCAAAGAAGGATTAGCTGTTTATGTGCTATAAATTTCATGGATTGTGGTCTTAGGATCGGAATATGCAACATTGTGAGTACTTTCAAGATGTGACAGTCAATCTAATCGATCGATCTTTCGTATGAGTAGTTTGCATTTGATTTGTGTCGCTGTATTAGGCATTCTTTTATATTTTGGTACATTAAGGAGTACATTTCTCATTCTTATCGTTTCTGTTGGCAGATAATCGGAAATAGAAAAGTAGAGGAGTTGGAAAAAATGTACGGGGAGATCTATTTTAAAATTTTTCTAATTTTAGACTCGATATGTAATGGAATTTAACCGCGTTGGTTCGCTGTAAACTTTTCTTACCTCTTTTTGCTACAATTAGCGAAAGACGATACGTTTCCTAAGAAGTTGTTACGACAAACCAGTGAGCGTTACACAGATGCTTCAGGACGCAGGATGGGAATCTTTAGAAGATTTAAACAAAGGATTAATTTACTAAATAAGTTCAAAGAAGGTACGTTTTTAGAAGATGTGACCGATATTATGCGTCCCTCCTTTTACATAGGTCGTTCTCATACTTCGAGAAAAATCAGAGAAATAGAAACTAACAGAACAAGCACTAGAACTGATAGACTAATACAAGTATACTGATAGTAACTAGAAATAGAATTAGTTGCTTCAAGAAGTCAAGATTTTCTACGAACGATAGAGTCATGCTGCATGCACCCCCTGCCACACTCCAAAAAGCGACTTGCAGGAAACATGAGTAGACGTAGATGTAGATAGACATCCATAGATAGGAAATTATTTTTTCTTACGGTATTCAATTGGAACTACCTGACGGCATTGTGTTCGTCCCACACACCGACTTTTACCGTTACATAGAAATTGTCCGTTGTGGTACTTAATTTCCATTATCCGTTGTCAGATGGCTCTGCCTATAATTGACATCCCTTACCCGGAATTCGGGAGGGAATTTCAACGCGCGTTTATATATCGCTTGATTAGCTCCCTGGGATTCCACGGAGATTTCTTTTATCTCCCTCGGCGAAGGAAAATGTCAACTCCTGGAAGACTTGAAGAGCTTATTCATTACCTCGCCATCATCATCCCGTCATTTGCATTATGAAATTTCCTTCCCTCGCCGTCAAATGTTGGGGTTCGTGTGGAAAGGGTGCCTTTTACCATACTGCTTACAGGATTCGGGTATGGGCTGCACAGCCAAAAGGCGTGGCGTTTTTTTTTGGGGTTTCTAACTTGTTGACTTGCTGCAAAAGAGCGAAAGATTACTGCTTTACCAAACCTGTTTTCACGTTTATGCCTTCTCGTATGTTTGATTTTTGTTAGATTTAAATTTCCCTTTGAAAGCTCATTTTGACCCTCAAATTCGAGTTTTCCTCTGCACACGTCTTTGAATTCTCAATCTTTGAAGAAACTGCTGACGCGATTTGAGTTTACGTTCTTTAAGTTTAGGTTGAATTGTCGATTCATAAGACCAAATTCTCAAGGATCTCACAGACAAATATTTATACTTTTAAAATATATCTTTATAAACAATACTTTCCCTTGGTGAGATTTATTTCACATTATATCGTAAATTGCACGGAGTTCAGGAGATAATTGGTTACAATCTTTAAATTCAGTTCTCCGCCATCGAAAATTCTCGATGCGCCTCTGCTTAAATTATCTTTCGTCTAAAGTCAAGGTTCGTTAAGATCATGGGTATAATTATATCAAATATTTGCCTGTATTTTAATGTTTTTAATTCGAGGCATTTCCTTTTTCGACAGTCAATCATTGGTGTTCGTCCGGAGGCGGTTGCCTCAAAGGCTTGTCGTCGCAATTCGGCTATAGTTTTGGATGTTTAAATGACTTTTATGATAACTTTCATGACATCTTCTCCACACCTCACCCTTCCTTCCAAAATTTCCAAGTGTGTATAAGTGCTTGCATCATCCATATATTCATCTGATGATGGCTTTGGCCGAAACCGGTCGTTTGAATTATATCCTGTGGGAATTACGAAGTGTTCTTTTCCTTTACATCAAGTCTTTCCACAAAGTACGGCCAAAAATGATCAATTACACCAATACGAGATTCTGTAATAATATATCTCTCATTGCTATTTAAATTAAGCCGTTTCTTATCTTACAACTGAATCCAAACAATTGTTTTCACTCTTATTGACATGTCTTTCCTACGTATTTCTTCAGATATTCAACTTCGTAGCGAAGGATGGGTCAGTAAGAGAGACCACTTCACCGTTTAAGTACTGTAGTTGTGCAGCTTTAGATGGCTGTAATTATCGTTTAAATAATTTGGAGATATTATTTTTCGAAATCCCTGAACAGATATTTACTGAAATTGCACTCTCCCATGAAACCTCTGGCATATTAATTTCTCGTTGCTACGGTGATGATAGCAAATGCGAACTTTAGAATACGAGAGACAAATATATACATCTACCTTTTGGTAGGTTCATATGTCTTAGTATTGCCTATTCTATGCCGTTTCTTGGTAACTTCCCCTTTAGGTTTTCTAACATATTTTGCCTTTGTCTTCCCCTCTGTCTTTACCCCTTTCATTCTACCCTTAATTGTATTCTTCAGCAATCCCTCTTCTCTCAATATTTGACCCACCTGTTACTTTTGTCTATGCTTAATTGCTTCAATTAAGAGACAAATATGCAAGGCTAAAATGCTTTATGCTAGAGCGGTGTTGGCGATAAATACTGGCGGATAGTCTTCATAACTTTCCAATAATAAGAAATCATTACTCACGGATAGTTTTTCTAGAAACATATTTCTATAAAAGATTCATATGGTATTGTTTCGACTACTTAAAAGCAGTTCTTATGCCCCTCACTGAGGCGTATATTTCAGAATGGATGCCTTTTTTCCTCTTCTTATGGCTGACAAAATGAAATCTCGTCCTCAACAGCCAAAATTGCATTTCCAAGTAAAGTAACCTGAAATACAACGACCGCCTAAGACAAAAGCCTCAACGCTTAAGATATTCCACATCAGTTTGGTATATCCGTCTCCATGGCAACTGCCTGGTTGAACTTGTCCTTCGACAACAGGGGCGATCTCATCCTCTACGTGCTCCTCCTCCGCTATCACTTGGTCCTGGCGCCTATCTTTCAATATCTCCCCCGAATCTCCGTCACTCCCTCCCCCACCGCTGCGTGACTCATCTCTACCGCTCTCTCTGATATCTCATTTCCCAATCCAATCTCTTCTTAAACCAATTTCACCCTTAAGATGGGCTGAGGAACACAACCACGGGCTCTTATTCATCCCTCCGGTGCACTTGCGTGTCTGCACTTATACACATGTACATTTTTTAACTCGATTGACGGTCGGCGCGATTGATTTTTGTGTGTGATAGAGACCGATAGGGCGGCGCCACCTCCAAACCCTTCTCGCCACCCTCCATCTACTTCGACGGCTCCCTCTTGAATAATTCATCGCCGGTTCCGTTTCGGATGGTTAAGGACCGAGGGACCTGAGCCTGCCCTGTACGGCAGTTCTTCCATTTGATCTCGGAGGTTCCGTAACGCCCCCGCTAATGCAGTGAGAAAAAGCTTCCTCTCACCTACTGCTGCC
The DNA here is from genome assembly GCA_000376725.2 of Ladona fulva. Taxonomy (NCBI): domain Eukaryota; kingdom Metazoa; phylum Arthropoda; class Insecta; order Odonata; family Libellulidae; genus Ladona; species Ladona fulva. Next base: position 580,332 of record KZ308470.1, on the reverse strand, counting down.
GACTGATATGGATTTGGATCGAGGAGTTATCTGATTTTTAGACTGCGTGAGATATGCTTAAAAGCGCCCTCATAAGTGTATGAATACTCCTGGGTATACCTAAACTGGGATACGTCCTTATACTGTGGCTTATACTTGTAACATATCCGCATCACACTGTTAGCCAAGAGATAAACAGCTATGTTTAGGATCTATAATGTCCCGGATATTTAACGATCTCGAGATTCCGGAATGAAAAAATTGTCGATAGCGGCAATTTCACGGGATTATTTTATTTTTTTATTTGATTCCCAATGACCTCACAACCATCCGTTTACTGGACAATTACAATAGTGAGCTTTAAACACTACCAACGGACGAACACATACAACCATTCCCAGCGATTCGAACCTGGGACCTTAGGTTAGAGCGCTAGCACGTTAACCACTCCGCGGCCGATTAATTACAATTAAATTGTAATGTTTAGTCAAATTGACGATGAAATGATATAAGGTCTTCCAATTTTAAGATCGTTTTATTGATTTCCAGTCAGATGAACTAATTTTTTGCTCAAATCTCTTATATCAAAATTAAATAAAAGTAAATTAATAACAATAAAATTACTACGTATAAAATTGATGATAAAGTTGTAGAGATAAGAAATTTAACAGTGTTACTCATGTTCCTCAAAATCACTAAACCATGTTAAACTACAATGTTAAAAATGGGTTAGATGGAAGAGGAGACTTTTAGTCTCAATCTCGCCCGAATAAAGACGTATTATTATTATTATTATTATATTCTATTAAGCAAAATTATCTAGCGATACTTGGTGGTAATTGGTGTAATTGGTTCAGTAATAGCGATATTTGGGGACTGTCAAATGTTGTGCTATGAATCTTAATAACATATTATATTGGTCGATTTAGAATAACTGTTCAAAAAGCGTAGCGTTGACATTTTGATCAGTTAGGTGATGAAAAGGCCCGCTGAGGAGAATGCTCTTTCTGCGGATATGTGAGGGATGCTCAGAAGGGAATCAAACTTACTAGAAGGGAAAATCCGGGATTTCTCGGGATGCACTTTGACTTTCCCGGGAGACGGGAAGTTGGCTTTACCTACGGTATCCCAGGACGACAGAGAGACGACCTCCACCTATGTTTGGATGTTTTAGAGCTCCCAATCAGTCTTGATTAAGCAAAGGAATATCGAACGGCGAAGACCGATTTCCTCCATCTAAAGCCATCATAAGAAATGTTGCTAAAGTTGATAACTAGCTTAGTATAAATGATTGCTCCGTAGTTAAATTCTTTTGAAGGGGAACATTACGTTAAGATTAAAATTATGAAATGAGCGTTATAATCACGAGAGTAGGCGATTCAAATTCTTGCTCTCGAGCATCTGAAACTGGGCTAAATACATCCGAGACATGTACCTATTAATAACTCAGGTTTACTATGCATGTTGTCTGTGGGTGCCATGACAGGATGATAGCGATGCTACATCACATTATTCAATCCTTATCTAAAATACACGGCTTGTGCATGGCTGCGGAAGAAACCTCCTCGAAAGAAAAAGAAAGAGGAGGTGAAACATAAGATGGCGTGTTTCGTTGAACATAAATAAAATGAAACAGCAAGCGTTATTAACATGTACTTTGACATAGATTGGGAGTCTATGCAGGGAAGGAGATTAGAAGCTAGGATGTGCTTGGTTGTATGAGGCTAAATATTTAGCATTAAATTCGTATTATACTATTGTATTGGATAATAAAAGATTGAGTGGAGAACAAATGAAGATTGATAATTAGATGGAGAGTAAATGGAGAGCTAATTAAGAATCGAGGAGTTGCAATCTACAAAAATCGGTTCAGTAAACTATTAACGAATCAATTACGACCAGTGGGTTAGCTATGAAGATCGGAAAGTTAAAACTCTTTTATATTTCCAGTATTCCAGAATTCTTTGTTACTTTTCAAAGAGGTGTATTGACCAGGACATCGAACTGGAAACCAAAATCGTGAAATACCGTTATTTACGCCGTAGTGAAAAAAATCGAAGTTAAATTGAGCATATAGTGAGCAAGTGAAGACTGCGACTCAAGATATTCCAGGCAAAAATGAATGTAAATTAGCATCAACGCACCTCGGTTGCTTAAGACAGAGATCACCTTAATAACCGTTCAACCTATAGACTTCATTATCGTTGAATTTATATCTGAATAGTATCGTTGGAACAAGAAATTTATTCTAACACGTCTTCGTTCTTTAATTCTCAGTTGACCTTCTCATCGATAGTGTTTATCTACCTTGTTATTTCTGCTTTCATCTTAAAAAAAGGTTGTTATTACTCGGTTTCAGACATTGATAAGATTCTAATCCGTTCTTCGCTTTTTTATCACAAGTTTGTTATCTATGATTCTAAAGGTTTGTTTACATTGTTTGATTACATTCATTATCGGTGAATTTTTTCAGGAGGGTATTATTTAATACTTACCGTGATAGTGTATTTAACTAACGTATGCGTTGAGGTGTACTACGACAAAGTTTCAAACGGAGTAGAACCTCGATGTATCATTTTCGAAATGATAGAGGGAAAAAGTCGTTGAATGCAGGAAATGAGGACTATGCTTACATTATTAAAACATGAATATGGCGAGAGCGTATAAAACACATAGTACCAAATTAGTTTTAAATATATTGAACAATAAAATGATAAAAATAATACATTTATTTAAATTTTTACCTTAAAGATGATTTAAGCATTCTTCACCGAACTCTAAGAAACGGTCCAAATATGGTAGAAGATGTAAACTAAAGCGCAAAGTAGGGCCTGAACGAAACTAATTCCTACTAATATTTTCCAATTAAAAGAAAGCCAATTTTAAGGTAGTGCCTGGTCTTGAATAACACTGTTGTCCTGTATTTGTAGTAGCCTCATTGCCTGGGTTGAAACTTGTTGGTGTCTACTGGGCGAAAGAAAAGGTACTTACCCTAAAGATAAAAAGATTGGAAGTAACAAAGTATCACAGTATCAAAGTATGGGGAAGTAACCCACTGTGTTCTCGAAAGTATATGGTTACTGTAACCCCTACTGGACCTCAAGACTTTCTCCTTTAAGTAATAGTCAAGTTAATTTACACATAAAAAAGGACTTGGCCTTGCAAAAGGTCGTAGTTATAAACTTTGAATGTGTTGTTGGGACCTATGCTGATAGTCAGAAACTGAATTTTCAGCTTCAAAAGACCTGTACGAGCTGCGCAATTTCAAACAGCGAATTTTTGCACTTCTTTCGGTTTTCACTCTATATCTCCTAAACTATGCGTCCTATAAAAAGTTAACTGATTTTACATTAAAGTAGATAAACTTTCCAACATTTAAGCCCAAAAGTGGCTCGATATATTCAAAACTTTACAAGAAATTTCTCTTCAAAAATTGGCCTTTTTATACAAAAAAATGGAACATTTTCGTTTTGATTGTGTATCTTGCCCAATATTGGGAAAAGTACTCATTCCACTAGGAAACTTCTTAGAATTAATTTGTAGTAAATTTGTTTAGCTTTTAATTTGGATTCAAAAGACGCTCGTAGGCCCAACAGTTCCTTCGAAAATTGCATAAAACTAAAACGAGACATAAGGGAAATTTGAAATCGACGGACTGGTGAAAATTTTTAACTGAGGCCAAATATCTGAATGATCGATGCGAGAAAACGATCGTTCGATAAATGATGAATGCGGTGTTGTTTAACATTGCTCCTTATGTTGTCAGGACTGTAGATAACGGATGATAGATCCAGGAAAACGACCAATACGGAAACGATAGATTTGAGTACTACTGTGTTACCCGTTGGAGCTCCCTACATTGTCTTAGATATCCTCTACATTCAACGTTATATTAAAAAGTCGAAAAGTTTTTAGAGTGAATTTCCCACAAAAATAATGTACAAACGTATTACTGTGTCCACGAAATTTAGCTCGAAAGGGCAACTCGATAAAACAATCGGGCTTGAAAGTAGCGTGTCAGGAAATCTTAGTATTAAGTTCTTATGTTTTATATGCATATTCATTATATTTTTACTCGAATATGGTTCCTCTATCATATCTGAATTCAGAAATTTTAAACCAACTTTGGAATAACCTTTTTCATTCTTCCCATCCGTCTTTCTCCGCACCTCTTCCGTACACCGTCGTGGGCCTTCATTTCGTTGTCTGGGGCCTCTTTGATGGATCCAAAAGGAAACCATTAGACGTCAGAGCGAATGATTGAATTACCGTTCGGTTTGCGTGATCGAAGAGAGAGGCACAAGGTTGGTAGTCATTGCGGGGTTGTTAAATTTGTGATGTGATTCGATTTGGAAGGAGCTTATAAATGGATTATTCAGGCTTTGATTGATGGATATTGATGCGGAAGATGATTTGGCGATCGGTTGGATGTTGCGTCTACATTATCCCACAGATACGTTAATTGATAGGCCGTTGAGAGACCTTTGGAGGACTGAGGAAGATCGAAAGAATGGCCGTCGTAAAAGTTGGATATGTTGTTTGATGGGAGAGAGTGATTCGGACAATGCATAATCACTGTGAATTATATCATTGTGCTCGGGAATGACTTGGGGAAAGGCTTTGTGGTAGTGGAATCGTGGTTTTGCTAGATTTTATTTGGCAGTAATTAAATACCATGAAAAATTGGGAACAAAATTCTGGAATTAATCAATTATCATATTATTTTTATTGCTGTGATACATTTTGTTTGACAGTTGTGAGCGATCCCCTTCATCTGAGGTATACTTCATTGCCATTCCGGACCGAGGTTGATTTTAAAATAAGAAATGAAGTAATAAAATACTTTTTCACGAAAATTAGACATCGAAAGAATTTATTTATACGCAAAATTTTAATAATGCACGACCCGAGTTATTTTTTGTAGTGCTGTAAATGTTACTGTGGATGTTTTTGTTTTAGTTATAATCTTTTCTACTGAACAAAATCTTTCTCTATACCTTCTGTGTTAGGGACTTACCATGTTCCTGATTTATGCCGTTTGGTTTACCTCGGCTTAAAATCTGTGTAATTCCAAGTATTGATCGTTATCGATTGGACAGTAAAATTTTTCTCCAGTTGGTAAATTATTTTTCTACTAAGGCATAAATTGCAATTATGAGAACTAATTATGCAATGCTGAAAAATAAATCTCGGTTGTAGAACCTCTAAATTACAGTAGTATTGCATAGTTATTCCATTTGTTAGATCAAAAGGCCGAAGATTTCCTGAAGATGTTACTTTTACTTGTATCGATCGATGATCCATTATAGAAATGCTTCTTTGTTTTTCGATGTTTAAGGATGTGAAGTTACTAGTTGAACACCGAATATCGCCCCTTAGACAATCTTAGCTTTATTTTCAGGTAAAAAAGCTTATATTCGGTTCACATATCCAATAAAATTGCTTCTCATAATCCGACAATGGGTGAGGCTCAGCAGCAGCTGTATTTGACATCGCCGTCTATGACAGCAGAGGCTGTCGCCACGTGCTTTTTCTTTTGGCGTGCTCCCGAAGAAGGATTTTGAAGAAGAATACCATGATTCAACCAAGCGTTCAGCTGAATCATAGGCCGTAATGCGTACGTTTCAGCAGCTATAAAATGGGTTTTCCGTTTTAGAGATAACCTTAAGAGTGTCTTAATATCAAAATTTTACTTTTTCTCGAGATTTTAGGAAAAGCACTTTGTTGAAAGAATTTATTCTCTGTTTGCTTGTGTCATGTCCTTCAACCTGTCCAGAAACTTAAAAGAATCTTGCTTGAAGTATACAAATTACTGATTTTTAATGAAATCTGGGTGTAAAAATATGCATCCTTTTATTACGCAGATTTATACTGATATTGTATACTTTTTTGGAGTTAGCAGTCGTAGGTTTTCGGACTAATTTCCGTTGTCATAACTCGGAGAGACTTTTAAATTGCGAGGTTATGTGTCACGTACCCGGTTATTGCATATTATCGTTTGTTAATTCACGGTGCTACTTAGTTATCATTAACTGCTGAAAATTTCATTCGGTTTGCACATTCGCAAAATGTTACCTGGTAATAGAGTGAAAATGCCAGAATACATTATCATATATCATTTCGGAAGACGATAGATACCAATTGTGGGCTCCCGGATAGCCAAGTGGGTAACGCGTTCGACTTCGGTGAAAGCGGTCCCGGGTTCGATTCCCCGTGGGAGCTCACGTGCGAAATGAACTTTGCGACGTGTTTTCATCTAAGGAGCATGGAATGTCCCTGTCGACGTGAACATACGTCGAATCTCCTCTACCTTCTCTTAAAATTACACATCTGACTTATTTTAATATGTAAATAGCATTAATTTCAGTCAATGATAGTCATAATATCCGTACTATAAATTTAATTTGGGTGATTTCTGTACTAATTCTCCATTTATAGTCGAAAATGTATGCTATTTCATTTTTAACTATTTTTAGCGACATATTTTCAGTATAGCGACTTTTCAGCTATTGTTCAGGGTGCACGTAGCGATGTTTTCAAAAATAAATTGGCATCTATACTGGAGACACTGTGATTATTTATAAAGTCATCCTGAAAATACATTCGGAGAATCTCCTTAAACATTTAGAAAACTACGTTCCTGTTTCGAAGGTATAGCGCTCTGAATTCATACCTCGCGCACACATATTTTCACCCAAAGTTGGCTTCTTAAGGAACGGATTTCCTTGGAAAGAGAGAGCTGGAAAGATTTGCAGTTTTTACGTCAAAATATATTTTTCGAATGTCCCCGTTAACCGTTTTTCCTCTTTTTCTTTCTCAGGCATCGTTTATCACGAGTGCCAACCATAAAATCAAAATAGTATTTATTTGGAGGACTTCCGTTTTCGACTGTCTCTGCCCTCTGGGGTGGAAATTCGAGGGGAAGAAATCCAATAAAAGCTGTGCGTTAACCTTCCGTAAAGCAATGGGGTGGCTGTGAAGATACGTCGCAGAGAAGAGAGTTCTGTCCATATCTCGGAGAACGTATCGACAGAGGGATTCGATAGGTCGAATAAACAGTGAATATCGATAAAGGGAGTTGCCGGAGATACGGCACGGCGGGTGCGGGCGAAATGGTGCATGATCTGAAATAAAGGGCTCACCACTGCTCCGTGAGTATCGCTTCGAGTCACGTCCTGTTCGAAGGTTTCGCCGAATTTTATCTGTTTGAAGGGCGTGTTGCAGAATTTTCCGGGAGGGAATGAATGGAGGGCGGTGATATTCCCAGGAACGCTGCGATGGAATGACGTGCACGTTTTATCTTTAAGAGTAGGTGCTCAGCGCTGTAAGCGAATAGTTTGCTTATCCCGCGCCGTGATGCTCGGTTTAACTACTGGTGCGATAACCTTCGCATACCTGACGTTTTATTTATTTATTTACTCAAAACGTTTGACTGATGTCAGCTTAATCACATAGCATACACTTATTTAAGTAACTCGTTTAAACAATTTACATTTCTAAATCTCAATAAAAATTATATCTTCCTCTGGACCAATTTTTATTCTTAGGCAAGGGTATGAAGACCTCTTCTAACAAACTGTTTCACTCGGATCCCGGGTAGCCAAGTGGGCAACGCGTTCGGTGGAAGTGGTCGAATTCCCAGTGGGGCCCTACGTGCGAAATGACCTAAGTTGTCGAAGCACTTTAAACGATACTACTACTACTGTTCCACTCTTTAATTATTCTATTTATGGTCGAATATTTAACTAAATTCTCGACCTTTTTATTATTATTGTTATCATGTGAATCCCATACATATGCCGCACATTCTAATATTGGCTTCACTATTGCCTTATATCCTAACTCTTTCGCTTTCCTACTACTTCCCTTTGAGTTTCTCATCACGTAACGTAGATGTTTAAACGCTTTAGCTACGATTTTATCTATATGAGTGCTCCAATCCAAATTGTTAGTTACTGTAACCATTATATCAGGAATTATCAGTATCATTATTATCATGAAGTTGATTAAATCGCATTCTGTTCGTTATATTTTGTTGCTTTAATCCTGAAATCGCAGCCTATCCTGACTAAAATTACGAATGTTAATGAAGTTTTTCATTTACTTAAATGTGAAGCTATTCCCTTACAAATAAATGGACCGTTATTGGAGTCTCTAGTTGAGAAACGTTGATGATGGAAAAATAGGGTATTTTCGATGTTGGAAAACGATTGATGCGTCTTAATTCGATCGCTTTCGTGATTACCCTACAGAACTGTCTTCTATTTAATGCAGGAATAAATCATATCCATGTGTATTTGTGCAGCCGCCGTAATTAAACTTCCGTCTATTGATTCTGCTCCATCTAGTGAAGAAAGAAGGAATCCTTATTCCAGGCTCTTTAGTGCATAGCATTTGGCCGTGCTGAGACGTTATAGATTGGCTTCAGAGCTCCTCGATTGTTGAAATTGTTTGTTTTAGAAAATGGTTCTTCAATGGCAGTTGTTAATAATAATTCACTTAGTCTTTTGCTTAGAACTTTGTTAGTGATATTGTTGTTGGTATGTTTTCATTATTGTTACGTTTGATTAACATTTTAAAATTGTTAATTATTGAAGAATGTGTTAATTATTCCAATAAACAAGCATTGACGCTCCATGGAATTGGCGCTCTGAAGCGGTTACTTCACTTCCGTGGATAGTGGAATCTTTTTGGTGGGATCTATCTATTGAACACAAGATCTGTAGTCTTTTCAGTCTCTTACAATTGCGCATTCTCAAAAGCATTGAATGTGCTTATGAAAATTGAGACTTGTAAAATATGGGCAATGGGGAAATAATAAAGCTACTCTCTTGAGGGATTCCTGTACACAATGTCCGATGGATTCGCGGGTCACATAACATCTTTCGAGAGCTCCTATTCGTAGTCTCCCATCCTACTGCATTGTCTTGAAGCTTGCTTAAATTATCTGCAAGCTAATCTGGCAGGATCAACACGGATCTTGATTTGGGCAAACAGAATAGTTTATCTACGTCTTGAATGAATTAGTCCCAATTAAATCGTCGATGGATTCAGTGGAACATTAGTCAAATTCGTTGGTACATACGGAGGGGATACGATCGGGGCAATCTCTCCCCCCAACTTCATAACTTCTTAGTAAATGTGATTTGCTCAGGCATGATTACACAAGGAAAGAGATAAAGATAGTATTGCACGAAAAGTCGCGCGGAATATTTCCGAGGAGATACGGACGTTGAAAACGGCTCAGACGACGGACTCGAACCTGGGTCTTCCGCTTTCCGGACGATTGCTCTAACCATTGAGCTATCTTGCCAGAGCATTTCCCTATACTGTTTTGGAGTCTGTAGGCAAGGACGAGTCTCTCAAGCAGCTTGGAGTAATTTTCTGGCAAGATAGCTTAATAGTTAGAGCATTCCCCCGGAATTTCTTCATGTCCGTTTCTCCTCGGGAACAGGTTCGAGATATCTCCGCGATTGCCGCAAACATTTTCTACTTTGCTCAAAAATTTTACTTGATTACCATTACAGCTTCTCCGTTTTGTAAATTGTAGAAAGTGAGAATCCTCTACCAATAATTTAAACAGGAGCACACATATTCGAAAAATATGCGGTAAAGGAGCTAAAAATTCGGTTTTATAAAGCGTATCGTAGGTAGATGCGATGAAAAAGTAAGAGAGCGATGCTATTTCACGTTAGTTAGGCCCCATCTGGAATATGCGGCGGGTATTTGGGACCCAGCGGATGAAACGAACTCTCGCGAACTCGAGAAAGTGCAGCGTAAGGCGATACGTTTTGTTAAAAAATTGCTACGATGGAGAAGCAAGTGTAACGCAAATGATCACAGACGCAGGTTGGGAATCCTTGAAAGAAAGGAGATTAGAAGCTAGGCTGCGATTGTTAGATAAATTCAGAGGAAATACATTTTCGGATGACGTAATTGGTATTATGCGACCCCCCTGCTACTTCGGCCGATCCGACAGTGAGCGTAAAATAAGAGAAATAGACGCGAGGACAAGTCGTTTTATGGACTCATTTTTTCCGCGAACGATACGCGATTACAATAAATTAAAGAGGTAATTCTACTCTTGGTGTTTACACCCTCTGCCACACGCCGGAAGGCGGCTTGCAGGATATTTATGTTGATGCAGATAAGTGTACTAATACATTTACCGAAATTGCTATACCGTCGGCGCATGCTAAAATTATTTTACAGAAAGTAATTGAATTGGGATCTATGTGTCGAATTACTAATTAGCCTGTTACAGGTGCTTACACCCCTGCCACGCGCCGAAAGGCGGCTTGAAGGGTATTTATGTAGATTTAGATGTTTTTGGAAGCAGCGAATTCCTTGTGGAATAGGTTGGTTAGTGATAACATTCTGTTGAAGTGTAGCACAGCGACTTTCTTTTATCACTAAGCCGAGTTTGTGAGCCTTTATTAACATACAGAGATAAGGGTTACTCACATTAGCCTGTGCACATCTCAATTATTTCATTCCTCTATAGCTCCCTAAAATTAGAGCTTTAACTACTGAGGAAGTGCAAGTCAATCCTGACTCACATCTTGGATTTTGTTACCCTCCCAGGAGATGGTAATGGGATGGAAATTGCTGTAGCGGGAAATTGGGTATCTTAGGAAGTCAATTAGTCGAGTTAGCTCCATCTCTGAAGATGTTTATTAGCCATGCTTTCCTCTTCAACTAAGTAGCGGAGTCCGCCTATGATTCAACTGTACGTGCGTCACTCAGTTGTGTGGTTTACTCATCTGCTTCCTTCGTTTACCTCTATTAAGCCAACGCACTACGAAAGGGATCTTTCTGTCGCGTGTCTCCTTGGTTACGCGTGTACACAAATAGGAGCAATTTGTAACCAACGTCAAAATCAAAAATCAATTTTTTAACGGAAAAACCCTTCTATCATCTCCTGCTTTAGTTATTCCTCTCTTAAATATCTCTTTCGAAGATTTCAAATCCTGGAACACGTCCTCAGCATCTCCTGTCTTTAGACATTTTCTGTTGAGAAGAAATGCCTTGGTTGCAGTCAGAGACGCATCTAGAATTGTTGATTGGAGGAGTTGTCCCAGTCACTAAGCACATGGAAGAAAATTTTGCGAAAAAATTGTAGCCGCTTTTCATTTTCATTCATTTTGCTTGAATTTCATTACTCTTTAATTTGTCGAGTCTTTGCTTCGTTTCTATTTACCCATGTATTTCAATTCATTAGTAAAATCTACAATTTTTCGAATACAAGCTCTTCGTTCGGAATGTTTGCATACATATCGTAGCATAAATATATCGTAGAAACTTCTCACCGAGTTAACGGAATACAGAAATATAATTCACGCTGTTTAGTGTCTTTATTTATATCTATAATTTGCATTATCGATGTTAGAAATCGATTATTGAATGGCTGAGAAGATCTAAGAATTATAAGTATCATAGAAGTATATGTGCGAACATATATCATATCGGGTATTTGTAAATGTATTTATTTGTAAAATTTCATCCGGGATTTGTAAATGTTTCCAAAAAATCGGAGGTTAGGAGTATTCGGTGACTGTTTGTATATTCAAGACTATAAAGAACAACGATGCGACGTCGTCAACAAGACTAATCATAATTGAGAGTGAATAAAACCGCCTAGATCAGGAGTGGGCAACCATAGGCGAACGTGGCACGCCGTTGACTTGATTTTGGCAAGCGGAACAAGTCCCTGCCAAATTTATGTTTAGCTTTTAGGGAAAAAAAATACTTTTTCGTAAAAACCTGTTATCATTTTTTCATACAGTCAGTTTTACATCATTACTTACAAATCAGATATCAAATAAAACATCATGAAAATATTTTGGTTTGTATGTGAAAATATTGTGTAGATTTGGCCGATTTTGGCACATACTCTAAAAAGATTGCCCAGCCGTGGCCTACACCAGAGATGGCAAACCTTTTGTGGTAGGAGTGCCATCTTTAATAAATATAAAGGACTTGCCAAATCATAGAGTGAGATTTCGATGTTATCAATTTTATTATGTCGAAAATGGGATTAAGAGGTAGTAATTAGTATCAATCATCATTAATTATCATTACCAATGAAAGGAATCTGTATTTATTTACTATGTGAGTAAATAAATACAGATTCCTTTCATTGCTGAGGTGAGTGAAGAATACGTAACAAGTATAGTGCCGGTTGAGTTCCTGGTGCAAAAAAAGATTCTCTTGCGTGGGCACGCCCACTATAGCTTCGCCACCTCTGGCGTAGACCCTAAGTTGACTAAAAATCCTTCCTTCCGAAGGGAGGATACGTCATACTGTTCTCTAAACAAATTCATTCTTTCAATTCGTTGCTTTATTGTGTCTGCTACTATTATATTTAGGTAAGATATACAAGTTTCCTATCGATATATACATGATATATATACTCATAACACATTTTACTTGAATCGCACAGAGAAAGGGTCGTATCAATGCAGGAGTGTTAGCTCTTTCGTTTTCACCTGTTCCTCAGATTCCAAGATTCAAGGAAGCCCTTCATTTCAGAGTCATGATACCGGTAAAGCTTTCATTCGGGCAAATAAGATATTCCTCTTTTTGGCACGAGATTTTAATCACATCTGCCTCGCTTTTAACTCCATTTTCGCCGCCTTCAGTTAACGCCCTCAAAACATCCCCTCGCTTTCATTTCCATGTTCATTCAGCGTATCCTCTCACGCCGTAATATTCCGCTTTGTCTTATTTCCCTAAGCCTCTATTCCCGCTACGTATCGCTTTTATCTTTCTCTGGTGATTTTTTTTCTTTATGGGTATATTTTTCAGCAGTTTTTTCCTATTCTCACCCTATCCTTCTTAGATACGTACTTGTTGGGTCGATGAGCCCGTTTGAAGAAGGAATAACCATTTTAGAAGTCATCTTTATTTTTCGATAGGAAGTACTGAACAGTATGAGAGGGATAGTCGTTTAAATCTACGGTTCCTATTTTATTTAACGTGTTTACTTCCTAGTGGTCCATTTCCGTGAACTGCAAAGCTTTTTTTTACAAGCATATGTATAATTGTTCAGTAATGTTCGCAAAGTGACGGCTTCGTCACTGCAAAGATTCCGATTGTGCTCAGTGATGTTTCTGCATCGCTATGATAGCATTTGAAGGTAACATTCAGTCAATTCGATGCCATCTTTAAAAATGTTTTTCTTGCATTTATGAATGTTACCATTGACTACGCACACATGTGTATGACTTGCTAAGGACAAAACAGAGGGTCTTCCACAGGGATTTAGTTGCCTTTCGAGTGAACTTACAGTTACATCTGTGGGGCTTATGATTGCCATGGGATATTCTTGAAAGAATAAGAATCGGTTTAATACAAGATTGTGGCGTTCGGTTACTAAAGGTTACGATCACCTTCTTATACTTTATCATCATGAATGTAATTTTCCGAAAGTTACTCAAAACTACACTTTTGGTTTTTTTTGAATTTGTTTTCGGTCTCCATAAAGTATTGCTCATTTGATAACTTGCCGCCTATCGATCTCAGTCACAAACGTGTGTGATTCATTACTTTTCTGCGTTACATCGTTTGTGATAGTTAACGTCGTTCCATTTCCCATTTCCTTATTGCTCAGAGTATATTCCAAGTCCCCCCTTTCTCCTCGCATATTTTCTCCCCCATCTGTTTCTTCGCATCAATTCCATCTTCTCACCCCATTGCTTCCCGTTTTATTCCCCCGAGCCCATCTCTCTCCCTCTAGTGCATCCATCGCTTCCTTGCACTTCCTCTTATTACCTCAAGCCCATGAATATTCCCGCGTCTTTCGTCTAACCGAATTAACGTCTTCCAAAGTGCGATGCTGCGATAGTTTTAAACGGTTCAAAGGAAAAGTGCGCACGGGAAGAAATCCCATCTGCCTGCGGGTAATCAGAGGTAAAGTGCTTTACTGCGAAAATTGTTGGAGGATTAATCAAACAGCGGTGCCATCATCAGTTCGCATCCATTATTAATCTTGTTTAGGATCGAATCTTCTGAAATGATTTTCTTTAAATTAACGTTTGAAATTGTTATCATTTGAAAATCAGGAATTGAGAGATTTTAATTTATTTACGTTGGAAACTGCTATTGTCGGTGATTGAAGGAATTTCGACATTGATCGCTGGTTATTCATTGTTATTATTATTTTTACGTTGTAATATGGATTCATAGATATTATTGATAATAGAACTATATTAGCTCGAATGGGTTGTTGTTGGTGATTCTCATCCTAGTTATTTATTTATTTAAGCAGATATTTATTCAATAACAATTTCTAAGTACCCAATAAATATTGGAGGAATTATTTACTGCATTCGAAATAACTTCTCAAACCACTGGAATGATATTGGCTAGTGAATCAAAATTAGTGCATCGAACCGTAATATTTTTCTTTCCTGTTTTTGCACTGGTTCAGCGAAAAATATCGATATCAGTTATCGGTTGTTCCGGTTTCGCCATTCGGATCAATTCGAACCGGTTCGAAAAGTTATTTTTTTCCTCTCCGACTATTGTAATATCCTTCTGAAAGTTTGCTATTTTATTTACAGCTTTTTCGGTTTACCGGTTCAACTTTTCCGGTTTCGTTTTTCGGTTCTGTTCCGGTTCGATGGTATGATTGTAAAATATGAGTAATGTGTTTCCTAGACTTTCAAACTTATAGTAGTTAAGCACATGTTATTTTAATTGGAATATTCAACTGAGAAGGAAGCATTGAAGCATCTCATTAATGTTAAATGGATCAATGGCTCGAACTGAGTCAGTCTTTAGCTATGAATTCGTAATTTTCTTCTTTTTTTTCGAAAGACATTTCAGGTGAAATTTCGACATTGATTAAGACCCTCACTTCAGAGTCATTTTCTTCATTAAAATGCTAACTTATATCGACGGAAATACGAAATACTTAGTCATTTCGTAAGGAAAGTGTGTTCTTCACATTCAATTAGATTCGCTCAAGGTTACTTGGGCTGCGGGATATTTTTAGTGTATCAACGCGAAGCTGTTATCCTTTATTTTATATAGGATCAACATGTTTTCTATCGTCTCGTGTTGCATTCCAATTATAGCATCGAAGAATCTGCCAATAGCTGGTTCTATTGATTCTGTCAGCCTTAATTTTTTTCTAATAAGACGTAACATTCCTCCACTCATCATTGGTTATGTAAATTATCAGTTGATTACATAACGGATTAAGAAGTTCTATATTTACAAGGCAAGCAGATTCTAACTGAATAACAAGTTCATTCTGTAAACATTACGGTGTTTTCCACCGCGGATTTCAGATTATTTTCTTGTTTTTGAAAGAATCTTCCTAGAATTAATATTGGGATCCTATGTAACTGACCGCTATGTAGAGTCGCAACATTTTCCTAGGTTCATTAACGGCCTTAATTAATATTCAAACTCGTTGGAGAAGCAAATCAAATTGCAATTTCAGAATAGAGGAATGAAAAAATATTTTAGAATTCTTCATGACGTAGAATAGCGAGAAATTCAACTTACTCAATTACAAACGAACCCGAATTTTTTAAGAATTTATTTGAGTTAACTTATTTAGACTCTATATTGTTACTTCTATTAGCTTCCGGTGTACAGCATTTTTGCAGTTTAATTGAAATTCATGTATAACATGTTTGTACGCGTTTGCAAGTATATTTAATCAAATAAATTATTCGCTGCCTGAAGCGTATACATTTCCTTCCAACATATCACGGTAAACTTGACATTCTTAACTTCATAAATCATAGCGTTGCTTCACTTAAGTGGCAGATGACTGAAAATTCCGGTAAAAATCACAGTCATTTTGCGTGACTCGGAAAACTTCCTTTTGCGCGGAAAAATGTCTGAGACAGTGAATGTTTTACACTTCCGCTAGACTTAATCCACCTTTATGTTTTAGTCATCTTTCCAGTAGCGAGCTGTTTCCAAGGTATTGCTAACATTGTGTGTGTAACAAACTGGCCATTTCTTGCAACTCTCTCTTACTTTACGTTATGCATTTTCTATTTTATTTTCTCCCATCTTCTGGCTCTATTTTGTAAATGTTTGTTTTAGTGCTGAAGTCCACCGCCGATGAGGAAAGGCGTTTCATTTCCTTTGAATTTTTTAAAGCGCTCCTCTCAGTCATTTTACGTGTACTAAAACTTAATAACGGTTGCGAAGACGTATTTTACAAATGGAATATTATGACGAAAGCCAGTGACAAAAAAGTGAAAATCACTAGTTTTTAATCTTTCGATTCTTAGAAATCAGCTCGAATTTTCTCATTCAGAGTTATTCTTTACTTTGTGCGATACTTTCGGTGTATTATAATGTATGCTAAAAATTCCTTATTCTTCAGCAAGCTTACCGTTTCATATGTAAGTCCTAAATTTGAAATATATATAAAACTCAAATAGCGATTTCACTATTCAATATTACCATATATTACCAATGAATGATACTTGACGGTATCACCTTCAAAGTTGAATGAGTTTTTATCGCATCGCAATTCTTGTAATACTTAGTAATTTAAGAAAAATAATTTAAGTTGTATTTTCGCGACGTTTTCCTTCTCTTAAAGCCCAGAATGGCCAACCTTTCATAGTTCATGCGCCAATCATTTCGTTATTATTAGAGATGCACCACACAAACAACTATAATGCGCCGCAAAATATACTAATGTGCCATAAACTGTGCCAACTAAAATCAACGCGCTGTATTTTTTCCATAGATTATTTCATTAGCGTAAACATTTGTATTTGTGAGTGTTAGAGATGATGGGAAATGGAAATATCGGAATGTTTGTTTGTATCGAAATCGGTGAATTTTTAACTTAATTTCCGGTTCCAAATACGATTCTTTGTATTTTATTGCTTGAAACTCAATCTTTCATATCTGGCAACTCTTTCATCTTACATGATTAATGATAATAGTTAAATACTCATTGTATGAATTATCTATAAAACTGGAATAAATAGATTTTAATAACACCTACATATGGTATCAAATGTGAAATTATTCCCGTGTAAATATGAGTTTATACTCGCACCTCGAACTTTCCATGAAGTTAATTTGACTCTATTTCAGTTCCAAATATATTTTTTATTTTAACATCTATTCAAACATTGTCAAATAAGTAAACTAATTGAATATGTGTAATTACAATTTCGTATTATAATAATAACATTATCATAAATTTTTTTTCTGAATTTTGGAATTTAATTAGGATAGCTATACAATTTAAATGAAGAAAATGCTCTCTTATTCTGTGTGAATGTTTACTCGAGGTTCTTCAATAAAAATCGTATTCTACACTGTTTTACAAGATTTTGCTTGAAACATTCAACTGAATGTTTATAAAAAGCTGTACATTGATCATCAAGTATTTGATTCTCAAAAGTACAGAAAGTAAAATTAATGATTTTTTTCATAGTAGTAATCTAAATATGGAATCAATTCGGAATCCGATGTTTAGAGAAGTATCAGGAATGATATCGGAATCGATTAAAATTTTGGTATATCCCATCCAGTGGTGCAGCGGGGGGGGGGGGGGTTCAGGGTTAACCCCACCCCCCCAAGAGGGTTAAGTTACATAAGAAAGATATCACAATCTAGTTCCCCAATCTCGGAAAGATAAATTATATTTATTTAAAACCGTGTAAATCTACTCATTTCCTTTCTAGTTAATTTTTTTAAATGGAATTTTTTTACCAACTCTTGTAAGATGTAACGTGCATGATTATCCCGGCAGCCGTAAGGTAGGCATATTTTCGTTCTTTCGACTCTCTCGAACCCCGCCCCCCCTCTCCATAGGTATATCCTGGCTGCGGTACTGATTCCATTACCAGCGAGTATGTGTGAATATCCTGTAAAAGATTCATTTTCAATTTATCTCGAACTTCAACGCGACGGTAATAGTTATGTAACACGCCATAGGTTAGCCATTCCTATTCCAGTGTAAGAGGAATTGCATCTTTGTTTTCATCCGTTCAATCCTTTTCTTTACCTGCCTTTTTCCAATTATTAACAGCTAATTTTAAAGAGACTCTTTTCCTCTTCATTCACTCCCTAATCAAAGGAACATTTAAGTCTCAATTTCTCTCAGTTTAAAAAGCACTTGTCCGCCTCTCTTTTCTGCATTTCCCAGTCACAAATCGACGGCAGTTCTGAATAGCAGTTGAACGAGTTGACGAAGAACTATTTCCCTTTCCTCAGCTACGACGGGATTGTTTTTCTCTCTCTTCCACGAGAGGTCCTCGAGTCCGCTCTTTGTTCGACGGCAGAGAGGAATGCGATCCTTTGTCACGTCTTCTACTCCTTCGTTATGATCCATCACGGCGCGTAACAAGTGTTTCCTCCTCGTGCGCGTATTTCCGAATCGCCGAAGACCGTCCGCATAAGCTTTAAAAAGATGGACGCGAAATTAATTGCGACTCAATAGTGTCTTTCGCCCTCCGCCGCCCTGGCACCTGTAGTCGCTTCATTCATACATTCGAATGTCTTCCAATTATGACGGCTTTTTCTCATTCAAGTTACTCTTTATCACATTCTTGTTCGCTCGCTTACACCGTGGAAATTATTTTCGCGATTGTATTTTTTGTCAAATTGATTTTCATTATTGTATTTCATTTTAAAGTTTGACATTTTAGACAAGCTGTCCTATGAATCTGCCTTTCATTCCATTTTTATTTCCCCATTTTAATTTTTGTGGTATTAGTTAGAATTCATACAAATTCCTGTCAATTTTCGTTGTAACGCTTACATGAATATTAGTTATAATACTTATCGTAGAATTGTATTAAAATTTCTCTTATTTCGAAAAGCTCTCATTTTGGCATCTTTTCTCTGCTACTAAGAATTTCCATTTTTGCGGTCGTTTATCTGCTTTGATACTAATGCTTTTCTCGGTTTGTTTTAACCAAAAAACTCTTTTTATTTCCTTATACTATCTCCGTGTAAATATAATACTTTTCCCGAATATATTAAATTTACAATTTTATGTAAAAGAGAAGGCACAGCGTCCAACTTGTCCGTATAAAAACGCTGTTTATCCGCTATATCCGGTTCTTTCTGGCAGAAGTAGTTCATTCTTCTGCTTTCAACGGGTCTATGGAGGAGCTTGTGCATCAAACTGTTTCTCTCATCATTCGAGACTTACGTCGAAAAGAACCTTTCCAATACGATGAAAATATTGATTTGGATATTTGGATACGTTTATTTATTTCTAGCGCAATGAAAATGTTCAATTATGCAAAATAACATTTCATAACTTTTACAGCTCCACACCCATTTCATCCGCCATTCATTCTCCTTTGGCTACTGAAATCGCCAAGTGTTTGTATTTTTGCTGAAGAAGATTTCGATGCTGTAGTCCAACCATTTTCACATGTATTGAATTTTCCAATGTCGACTTTACTGTTTTTTCTTTTTCTTCAAAAGTAACCGTTAGTTAAGCTTAAAATTTCGGCCACTTTGAAATTCGATCGGAGAAAAATCCCGTTATTCACGAATTTTAGTGAGAAATATCTCACATTTTTCGTATCCTCCACTTTTGAGATCGCGCTCTAAGCGCATTTTAGACCTTTGAAAAGTTCTTTTCTGTGACGATTTCAATTTCTCTATTTCAATCAGATCACGCTCAGATATTCCTTTTTTTTCCTTCTCTACTTCCTTCTTATCAGATGCTCGTGTTTTTTCCTTCTCTACTTGTTTGTTCGCGTACAAAGGATTCAAGACTCCCAGAAAGGGGTTTATTTGACAATTTGCTGCGTCTTTCACATTTTATTTAATTCCTGTGCACATTCTATTGTATCCTCCGAAAAAGAAGAGCTGCGCAGAACAGTAACGTCCGCGGAAGATCGTAAAGATAGCCGCGTTTCCAAATTCTGCTGGAAAAGGGTCAGTCTTTTGGTATCTGCGAGTCTTGCGGCTTCCTGCTTCCGGCGCCGCCGCAGCTAATAGGTCTCTGACCTCAGATGGCGTAGTAGACGGACATTAGCGTAGACAAATAGGAATCCGATTGGATGGAGCAGTTCAGAGGCGGATTTCAGAGGTCTCCAAATAGAAGCCTCCGAGTTCTCGGTGTGTTTGCTACGTGAGAGGCGCCTCGTGTTAGGTGGGGCAGAACTTGATGACCCGGTCGTTAAGGGCAACCGCCGTCTATCCACCTGCAATCGTCGTTACTCGTAAGGTAGACATGAGAAGATTACTTGGACGCTTTAAATGTACGTATTCAGGGCTTTGCAACTTTCGGAGAGTTGAGCTTTTAGTATAGAATTAGCAGGAGTAGTTTCAGTGGTGCAGCAGAGGAAAATTCCTTGTGAGGCCCACAACTTTCTTTACCGCTGAAAGCGAGATTTTCATCCTTCTGTAGTTCGACGTGATTTTCCTTTGAAACCATTTGCAAGTCCTATAGCTTTATTTCGTTGGAAGGAATCACTGAGAAGTAATTTGGAACTTCAGACCTTTACTAGGCAGTTTTACTAGGAATGGTGCAGCTTAAGATTTTGTGTAAATCGAGCTATCCTTGGTGTTTTGATGGAAAGGCATTCCTTGTGTAACCAATCCTTGCCTTTTTACTTATTATATGTGGTTACCTTTTGGAATATAGTTTGAAATTCATGGCAGTTATTCTACAGATGAAATTTTCATTTGAGTTGGCTGAGACGAGGAATTTTTCAAAAATTAATTCTGTTTATGGCTATGTAAGTACTGTGCAATCCGCCTTTCGGCGTGTGATAGGGAGTGCATGCACCATGACTCTACTTCCATAATCGATTACTTTCGCGTTTAGTCCGCGGAAAAATGTTAATTAATGAATCGATGAGTTCTAGCGTCTATTTCCTTATATTATATATATTGTCTATTTCCTTACCGCAGTATCAGAACGGCTTGTGTAACATCGCGGATTAAGTAAGAAATTCTTTTGACGAAAACTCTCCATAGGTATATCCTGGCTGCGGTACTGATTCCATTACCAGCGAGTATGTGTGAATATCCTGTAAAAGATTCATTTTCAATTTATCTCGAACTTCAACGCGACGGTAATAGTTATGTAACACGCCATAGGTTAGCCATTCCTATTCCAGTGTAAGAGGAATTGCATCTTTGTTTTCATCCGTTCAATCCTTTTCTTTACCTGCCTTTTTCCAATTATTAACAGCTAATTTTAAAGAGACTCTTTTCCTCTTCATTCACTCCCTAATCAAAGGAACATTTAAGTCTCAATTTCTCTCAGTTTAAAAAGCACTTGTCCGCCTCTCTTTTCTGCATTTCCCAGTCACAAATCGACGGCAGTTCTGAATAGCAGTTGAACGAGTTGACGAAGAACTATTTCCCTTTCCTCAGCTACGACGGGATTGTTTTTCTCTCTCTTCCACGAGAGGTCCTCGAGTCCGCTCTTTGTTCGACGGCAGAGAGGAATGCGATCCTTTGTCACGTCTTCTACTCCTTCGTTATGATCCATCACGGCGCGTAACAAGTGTTTCCTCCTCGTGCGCGTATTTCCGAATCGCCGAAGACCGTCCGCATAAGCTTTAAAAAGATGGACGCGAAATTAATTACGACTCAATAGTGTCTTTCGCCCTCCGCCGCCCTGGCACCTGTAGTCGCTTCATTCATACATTCGAATGTCTTCCAATTATGACGGCTTTTTCTCATTCAAGTTACTCTTTATCACATTCTTGTTCGCTCGCTTACACCGTGGAAATTATTTTCGCGATTGTATTTTTTGTCAAATTGATTTTCATTATTGTATTTCATTTTAAAGTTTGACATTTTAGACAAGCTGTCCTATGAATCTGCCTTTCATTCCATTTTTATTTCCCCATTTTAATTTTTGTGGTATTAGTTAGAATTCATACAAATTCCTGTCAATTTTCGTTGTAACGCTTACATGAATATTAGTTATAATACTTATCGTAGAATTGTATTAAAATTTCTCTTATTTCGAAAAGCTCTCATTTTGGCATCTTTTCTCTGCTACTAAGAATTTCNCAGAAGTTTACTCTTGGGCCCGAGAGTTGTTTCTTATCCTTGGAGATATTCTGTGAAGTTTTATGGATCAAAGGGCGTCCATGGACTTAAGGGAGAATGTTTTAATATATCCGGCGATGCTGATTACGGAATACTTTCCTTTAGGGAAACATTGAATAAATGTTGTCATTACTTAAGAAATGTGGATGTCTTTGCCATCTTTATGGAATTAGAATTTTTATTGGTCACTACAGAGTTATATGTCACTATTTAATTTTCCATTTATCTAATTTTTGTATGTATTTATACATTGTATCATCTACGGCACATGTTTCATGCGGATTAGATGTGAAATGGAATAGAATGATTGTTCAATTTTGTGAAAACTCATAAAAGGAAGCTTAAAAGTCTTGGGATGTGTGGCACGAATTCAATGTGCAAAATTTAACACCTCAATCCTTGTGAATCAAGATATTTGAAATCCATTCATAGAATTGTATATGTTATAAAGGAATAGAGGTAGCTTTTAAAAGATATTTTCTTGTGTATTTCCCGAAACCTATTTTGTAAATAATAATATAGAGTAAGGGTAATGAAGTTTAAATTTATGGCAAATTCAAGGTTGGAGGAGAAATGATCGAGTAGTATTTTTGTTCAGTTTCGAAGGTATTAATTTCGTCAGCATCTTTAAAGTTGATTAATTTCCATGTTAGTAGGAAAGATTTACAATAGTGATGCGAAATTAGTTTATATGAAGAATATTGGAAATTTGCAACGCAATATTTCATAGAAATTCAAAGTACGAGTACCCTATAGCGCTTGGGAACTCTCCTAAGAAAGCGAGCAGACGAAAGGAAATTCCCGAGCTATTTTTTGCCAAGTGAAACTCAATAAAAAGTAGGGAAGCAAACTGGATTGGGTATCGCATGAGATGCGACTTGTCTGTACTTAAAGATGGATGCGATGTGTATTTCCGAAGCTCAGGAGGAAGAGGAATGTATTCAAGATTCCAGCCGAGTTGCAGGACGGGGAAAACCGTTGTCCTTATCGGAATTTCTCGTGGAAAAGAAGTTTGCATAGGCCGAGGTTTCCCAATCGATTTAGAATGATGACCAAATTAAAGTGAACACGGGGTAAAGGTCTCGAATTTTATGTCTAAATAAAAGTCTGTACGTATTTTATAAGCACTTTGTAAGCTATTCTGAGATTCCTTGCAACGGATTTTTTAAACCTTAAAGAAGGTAGTACACAGCATTACTTCAAACGTAATTATTTTTTGGATGGTTTCCCTAAAGTTTATTATTTTATTTGATTTTAATATTTAATTGTAATTTGCATGAATGATATAGTGTAGAAAGCATATCACGAGAAATACATCGGCCGTGTTTAAGGAGAGTTTTGAACTATTTCTTGACTTCTTTTCGCGGCATTATTTCATGGCTTATTAATATATTCTGTCAGTTTAAAGCTAAAAGAAATGGCGAATTGTGGGGGATAATAAATCACAAAGGCCCTATTAAGAGGCACAAGATTTACTATTTACTGTTTATACATAAATCCCCACATAACAATGATGTTCTGTTTCCTCACCGATGTTGAAATTTGAGAAAATCGAGTGAATTATTTGTCTTGCTAAATCATTAGCGATTTTTGCCGTCCATATCGTCCTTGTGTAATATTTCAGGCGCGACTTTTTAGTATTTTCCTACTGCACAAACAAGAAAGAATGCAACAATTTCATTCCCCTCTGCTTTAGAGTTTAATTTTCGACCTGGGTTTCGAAGTCTCAAGTCACACTTTGTCTGTCCTACTTTTTGGTTTTCCTTCTTTTCAAAAACCTTTTTGTTATAAGTGAATCACTGTTGATGCAGTTATTTACACAGTAGTTTTTGGAGGTTGGAGGAGGATGACATAGATGGATATGGATAGATTTTTGGCTTGTTTTAGATAATTACTCCTAGAGAATGTGAATGATAGCTTTAGCAGGACATCTTGAACTTTTTTATGCAGGAAGTTAATTTTATTCTTTTGAAAGTTTCACCTCACCATATATTGATCAATATCCTGAATTTCTGCCCTTAACCTTGCTACACTGTGATGTTACTCATGGTTAATTCTTTCAACTGTTCCTGGTAAAGTCATTTTATAAGTATTCGTATTATCGGGGCAATACATTTCTCGTTTGGTAAAAGTGTCTCCATGTTTTGCAACACACACTTGTTTTCTAAAGTGTCGCCTCGCACACTGATTGATTCATGTAACGAGGGTTTTCATGGAATGTGTGTAGTGTAATTTATTTATCATTTTTAAAAGTATTCTTAATAAAATCCAGTCTTTCAGGTCGTTGTCAGATGATTTTATTCTTTCTCTAATGCAGTTGCTGCGCAGCTGTTAAATGCAATGCATAACACGGTAACTGATGCCAAACCGCGATTCTGTTTTCATTATAGTTTATAGGCAAGTAGTTCACGTCCATCGGAAAATACCTGCATACCCAATGGACCTCTTTCCATTCTATGTCACCTTATTGTGGTCTGCGAAGATACCGGCGTCCCCACCTCTTCTCTCGCGTTGCCAAGCTGCCAGAGTGCTTCCTTATCATCTAAAAACCTTGGGAGATTTTTTCAGCTCCCTTTACGACAATCTCTCCCTGCTTTTAAAAGGGGCAATAAAAGCCATGCTCACTCGCGGAAGCTAATAGCTTGCACGATAGCCGTTGATAAAGCTCTGGAGGCAATTGGTGGCCCACCGAGATAATTGATTTGTTGGAAACGATGCGGAAAGTACAGACGGCTTCTCTCTTCGAGATTCGCTGAGTTACAGCTGTTTGCAGTCGCCCTCTGGGAGGGATTTCTTTTGCGGTGGAATTGAAACTTCGTTTCTGGGGCAGTTCGAACACCAAGCAGTGTTTTCTGTCACCCAATCTTAGTTAAATATAAGATAATAAGGCCGTGCAAACATTATCTTCCATCCCTGTTTCTTTTGAATGTTTCCATTTTACATCCTTACTTTTAATTTTTAGACGACTTTTATTCAGATGTTTTTGTTTAGAATGCTAATTTATTTGTGATTTTTATCGTTTTATCTTAATAATTTTAACCATTGCAATAGACACAGCTGTTGCTATAATTTTATTTAATTTTTGTATTGATTTTAACTTTCGTTGCAGTACTGCTCGAGTGATATCCATATTATATAGTTTCCTTCACATGTTTAGATTGTAACCTTTTTCGCTGCCAACGATGGACTAAGCTTTGAAAATACACAGTAAATAAAATAATTTGACAATTAGAATTAAACAGCCCGGTAAATTTAAAAATTCTGCATATTTTTTTATCGCACATATGTACTATTAGTGGGTTTGCGCAGGTTTTTCACACTCCTACATCTTCTTGGGTGTTTTCTAGCTGTGCATATATTTACTATTATGTTGCATAGGAATTTTTACATCCACGCTTCTTTAAGTTTTTCTATCTATTTCTATTAACAAAATGTTTCTCAGAAGTTTCGGTGAAACGTAAGAATAGTTATTTTAACCATTAATGATATGCAAATTCACAAAGTCACGGCTTCTTCCATCGATTATCAATTTCTTTATGTTTTTATTGACTTCATTGACGACAGGTTAGCTGGAAGATGAGACTTTTTAGCTCAAATCTCGCCTTAAAAAGACCTTAATAATTTCTGTTAATACAGAGGCTGTGAAAATAGCATTATGATTTGTATCTGTGTATTGGTTAATTTTGGATAAACTTGTCAGGTATTACCTCTCAAGTACAATTTGAATACGAAAATGGAATTTACGTGGTTGAATTGATAAAATTATTTATTTACCCAATGAAGAATTTAATACTCAAGATGAATTCTTCGATATTTCATTAGTTACTTTTAAATATACTTGATTGGTTTTATTTCTGAATAAAGTAATCTCCATTACTTATTTTATTACGTAATAACATTATAATGTATATGGCAATTAATGAAAACCTAATGTCATCTGTATTTCTGTACAAAAAATAGCTTAATTATATCATAGAGTAATCTTAATGTTACTCTATGATTGTATTCACCGGTTATATCTCTAGGCATGGTATTATGAACTTCATTTTCTTAGGAATTTAGAATATATTTAGTTAGAATTATAACTTTCTTGATCGTGTCGTATCGTTTATGTCCTTTCACAAAGAAAATTAGTTTTATTAAAAAATTGGCTAAAATGCACGTTAAATTACACAAATATGAATACCTATTTATAAAATTCACTTCCTCGCGTTTAGTGATATATAATTGCTTAACTTTAGTATATTGGAGAAATTAGCGATGAATCGCCATTAATCTTTTTTCCTTTTTCTTTTCAGGTGAGTTTCATTCGGGACTAAAGGTTGAACAACTTGATAGCGGTGTGGTATGTCTACAACGCATTTTTCTCCATGTATTATTTATCTGTAGTCTGAAGTAATTGACGTTAAATTGTGCGAATTATTAAATCATTGAAAAGGAAATTTTGTTCCATTTCTTCGTCTCAAAGATCTTTTCGAACTATATAATCCAAATGAATATCTAATGTTACCGCAGGTTCTCGTTGCTATGGTAAATTAGGGGCAATGCCGTAACCTCGGTATGATTTTCTTTTTAAATATTTTTTAGTTTTGAAATTTTCTCATTTACAATTTGCAAATTACGATATTCCTCCCGTAATTTGCATCATGCTAATATTCGACCTTCGTTTCTCACTGTGACGCCTCTCTCTTGCGGAGAAATTGCGAAATTCGCTGTACATTCTCTCTCTCGACGCCAATGGCGAGAATTCATTTCTCTCTTCGTTATTAGAAAGCTGTCGATTTCTAGTTTCCCTTTTCTGACAAACTGCATTTAGAAAGAGTTTGATGTCTCGAAACCCGAAAAAGCTTATAAAATCAATCCACCATTTACGCAAAAAGAGTATTATCAATCGATTGAGTACTTTGCTTAGAATTTGTGGTGCTAATAACGTATCAATAAGCAGCGAATTAACGCAGGGTAATTTAACGTGGAAGCACTGAGATTTTTAAGAAGTTCTCTCTTTACCCTTTTCCGAAACGATCTTCCCTTCTCTGTTCCGTGGACGCCAGTTAATGTTCTGTGGCAAATTGCGGAAGCTTATGCAAGTATGATTTTAAATGCCGCGCTAAATTCAAACTTGTTGTACTGTCTTTACTCCGAACGCCATTAGCTAGAAATTTTGCCCAAACTAGAATTTTTGTTATTTTTTCGCGTTTGAATTAATTCGTTATCGACTTCTGAGATTAAATGTTAGAGATTCGCCTATTAATAAAGGAAAAAAAGTTGTTTCTTGCAATTCAAACGCTTCGTCCAGGAGAGTTTCAATGTTAATAAAATATAAACTGTGCTTGAATTTTAAAGAAATTCAAAAATCAAAGATCATAAAAATGGAAATATTTGCAGGTTTGTCTATAAAGTATTTTACCCGAAGGTCGGTTGGGACCTCTTCTTCTCTACCATCAGCTAAGAAGAGCTAGGAGGCGGAAATGAGGCTTACTAGCCAAGATGAGGAGTGAGGTAGTTTACCCTTGATTTTCTCTCTGAGCCAGAATGCCATAAGCAGAACAAGCCCACGTTAGTGAAGTACAATGAGTAACACTTTTCGTAACATTGCATAATGAGAATCCTTTATTAATGCCATTATTCAGCATCACTCATAGTAGCTTTCATATCATCACAGCCATGAACTAGGCTTAGACAAAAGTAACGAAATATTCCTCTGTCCCGCACCAAAAGACTGGCGGTAAATATTTCATCATCAAGATATGGTACATTTACATTTACATAAATACCCCGCAAACCGCCGTATGGCGTATGGCAGGGGGTGTTAATACACCAAAGTCCCTAATTATTCATCCTATTTACGCGTCTAATACTATCTGGAAA